>JAUCBJ010002918.1:0-20847 GCA_032718475.1 Nemertoderma westbladi | reverse complement strand
AAGCGCGATACTTTGCTGCACTTCTTGCAACTCTAGCCTACTTTCCCTTACTGTGCCCTTGAATTGCTGGACAGTCTCCTGCATCTGCCCGAGCAGGATATCCATCCCCCGCCGTCTCTCGTCCACCCATTCGACCGCCGAAGCGGGAGTCGCCAACATTGTAGCGGGCGGACGAGGGACAACGGGCGACAAATTGTGAATATTTCGCTCGGGGTCCAGGACCTGAACTGTCTCTTGGGCAGTTCTGCGGGGCACAGGTAGCTTAGTGCTATGCAGAGGGAATTTAGAGGTAGTTTCAGGGAGCACATGTGTGTCTATCACCGAAGGGGTGATTTCAAGAACAGGCCTAATTATTTCAGGCTCATCTACTATCGTAGGGAGTCTTTCTATTTTAATTATTTGGTCTGTGGGCTCTGTACTACCTAAGTTGGTGTTATTTAGTTGCCTTCTAACAGCTGGAGGCAAATCAGGCAATTTCTGACGGTGGAATGTTCTTTTACGTCTGCTTAGGCGGGATCGATTTCCTCCGCCTTCAGTGTCGGTGGTATCGCCTTCCTCAGATGATGTATAACCTTGTCGTTTGGGAGTAGATCGATTCATCATCTGCATATTACTAGCTGTTAACTGTTTATTAAAGTTATCTTGCCTCTCTTGAAGATTTTCCAACTCTAGTTGGGTTGTCTCTTCGGATGCCCTCCGTTCTGCTTCTGCCACTGCCATCTTTCTTTCCGCTTCTGCCGCTGCCGCTTTCCTTTCCGCTTCTACGGCTGCAGCTGCCGCTTTTGCCTCTGCCGCTGCCGCTTTTATTGCTGCAGCTGCCGCTTTTGCCTCTGCCGCTGCCTCTGCTGCCTTTCTTTCCGCTTCTGCCGCTGCCACTGCCGCTGCTGCTGTCTTTCTATCTTCTATACGTTTTTTCTTTACTTGTTCTTCTTGAACCTTGGCGATGCGGAGTTGTTCATCGAATTTAGCTTGGTTCGCCGCTAACCTATCCACATCAATTGCATCTAACACAAGTTTGGCTCCTTCGCTGTTAGGGCTAAGTCCCTCCAGCCTTCTCCTCAACTCGTCATCTCCTAAAAAACGCTGATAGTCTGACAGATAGATGTCAATGGCATCCTTCTTATGCGGTTTCTCTGCCGTCGCTTCACTTTCCACTTGGGAAAAAGTAGCGTCTGTTGATTCTCCATGGGTTGAGCGCTCCTCCAACTGAGCTTTCCACTGAGCTGCTCCTTGAACCTGGCGACTCACCCGTTGAAACCAAGTCTTTACGGCAACTTGCAACGACGTGTCTTGTTTTCTTTTAGAAGCCTCCTCAAAGGCGGATAAGATTAGTCTAATCCGCAGAACTCTTTCTCTAACTTGATAAAGCAGCTGTCCCTGCTCTTGAGGTCCTTGAGGTTGTTGAAACAGTTGTCTCTCTACTCGCTCCATAGAGCTGAAGAATCCCTGGGCGTATCCGGCTGCGGACCTCTTCCATACAGCTGGATCGATGGTTTCCTTGGCTACTCCCATCCGGTGTATGTCTTCCCAGGCAGCTTCTGATAAATCAAACGGGAGTCCGGGTCCGGGGAAGTTCCATTGCGACTCGACAATAGACTTCAGTTCTTCACTCGTGTATCCCGCGTAGCTATCTCTAGTTGACCGTTGACTTCTCGCCCAATCGATCTGGTGTTCTTCCACCGCGATCAATAACCCAGCGAGCACGGCTGCAGGAAGGATGAGAAGGGGATCCGTATAAACCGCATCCGTCATCTCTGCTCCGCTCTCGGGTGTCAGCTCTACAGTATCCTCACTACTGGAGCTGCTGGGCCGCTGAGGAATAAGTTCTTGACTAGCGGGTTGTTGCTGTTCCGCTGCCTTTTGGTCCCGCTTGACCTGAGCTCGAGTGCCTATGATAGACCTACGATGTTGGACCAGCCTAGGTTCTGTTATTACTACTGGAGGGATGACCTTCCTCACAGTGGGAGGTGAACTGGATTTACGACCAGACGGTTGTACGTCTCTATCTGAGTCGCAGATAGTTACATCTAATAAACTGTCTGACAGGTTCTGCTTAGTATCAGACATGACTAGGTATGTACAGTTGAATGCCTACTGCTATATTACAGTCTAAGCAAGTCTAGTAACTCAGTATGAACTGCTAGCCTAGTAATTAATTACCGTTACTGCTACTCAGTGTAGCGTGATATATATATAATATATTAGAATACCGGTATACTTATAGTATATATAACTATATAAGTATTATTACAGACTAGGTTTATCACAGAATACCGGTATAATTTTAGCACAAATATATATAAATATATAATAGGCCTATCGGAATACCGGTATACAGCTTACAGTTTGTAGGATATATAATTCTGAAATAGAATTAATTACAAGTACCGGTATAATTTCAGCCTAGATTTATAGAAATAAAGATAATAGGCCTATCGTAAATACCGGTATATCAATTATTTCAAATAATTGAATTTCTGTTACTTTAGGGTTACTTTGTTACTTTACTTACTTTATTACCGTTATTTGAGCAGTAATCCAACTGATATTGAGACCTAATTGTTATATGGTAGGCCTACTATTTATAAATCGTTAGATTTGATTTATAATTTATATATACCCGTTTTAATGGGTTTTGTCAATGTTTGAAATAAATGTTATTATTTCTGGGGTAATCACTACACAAAGCGGTGCGCTTTCAGTGAAGTGTTACGTATAGGACACTAAAACAAATAATTCTAATTTACCTAAGTTACTTAATACTACAAATTACGTACAATTCGGGTGAGATTACAATCTCTAAATAAATGCAAAAATTTACAAAAACGCAAAATACGAATTTTTAGGGTAATTTTACAAGAAGTCTACAAACCAGCCTAACAAAGGGTTAGAAATCTGGTTATTACAACGGACAGGGTACTACGGTATTTGAAAATAATAAGTAGTAGTAAATACACTGCGTTGTCTAGATAGGAAAATACCACCGCCTGACGACCTATAGCCGTATCGCTATAGGTTCTACGTTATGTATCACGGAGTGTTCCTACCTAGAAGTTAATAGAGCTAATCGAATGTGCCTATCAACCACTTTACAACACAAATATAATGCCTACACTAATTATTCTCGGAAAGCACTGTACACTAAACCCTAAATTAGGTACGAGTACTTGTACAACAGATAATCAGTAATTAAATATACTTGAACAGCTAAAAGAACCACGGCATCTGCTGGAGTGACCGATGCACAAAATCACCAGTCTTTACCTACGCCGAGCAGCCCGTGTAGTACCGGGGTTAATTTAACTATAGCGGTATGTATAACAAACACAATTACTGTAGGAACAAACTTGGGGACTTGAATGTTGCGAATAATCGCATAAACTCTGAATAATAAATATTACGCTACGCGTACAAACTACTCAAACAAAATACAGACCGAACACTGACAGACTACTATCAAACCTAAACAAACCACGGTATATGCAGACTCCGAAATGATTAGGGAGTATGCGCTCTAACCCAGTAGTGCGACTTATTCTTTAGTTGGGGGTTTACCTTACCGCATTGGCTGCCCCTACTGCCTAATCGTACTTAATCGGACAGATGATCTACACACGCGGCAATCCGTTCAGACCTAATAACAGCCAGACAACTATCCAGCTTACAAATTATTTAAATAAAATTATACGCTACCCGTACAGACTTACACAAACAAAGTACAGACTAAACGATGGCAGACTACTCTCAAGCCTAAATAAACCACAGGACATGCAGACTCCGAAATGATTAGGGAGTATGCGCTCTAACCCAGTAGTGCGACTTATTCTTTAGTTGGGGGTTTACCTTACCGCATTGGCTGCCCCTACTTCCTAACCGTACTTAATCGGACAAGTGCTCTACACACACTGTAATCCGTTCAGACTTAACAGCAATCAGACAACAGCTCAGCCTACAATTTGTCTGTACAATCTGATCAGGTTTACACGCCTTCTGTTCAATACTGGCCTACAAATAAATAAAACTTGACAGAAATAAGTAAGCTCCAAAAGAAACAAGGGGTGTACAGTCCCTAATCTCTTAAACAGCCTACCGGTATACAACAATCAAATCGAATAATACTAGTGTACTACTTATACGGCAGTACCGGTTCTAGCGGTTGGGCCTACTGACCTACAGGTGTACTGTTCAGGTTTACCGGTTGACCGGTACTTTCAACTTTATTGCTTACTGCAATAAAGAAGCTATATCCTTTAATGTTCGCGCTTTCAGACCTTTGGCAGTTTAACCCACCAAATTAAGATGTCTTCTAGATATTAAATCTGTTTTTAGTCTATGACAAGTATTTGATTCACTACACTAGTCGAAACCAATCCGTGCGCGACCATTCACCCGCTGGAGATTCCCGGGAGATTGGGTTCGACGGTTTAATTTTATTGCTATGTAAGCCTAATGTATTATTCGACTGACAGTACTATATAATCTCTGACAATATTATTCACCTTCGGTAATATTAACAGTTCCTTTAGGACGTGGCGCTTTATCTACATAAACAGAGTTATGACTTAAACTACTCACAACGATATGGCTTAATTATAATTCACATATATGGCGCATTCTTTAGGAATTGCTTCTTTAACAGACTCACTCATACACAATGCTGCACAATACTGCACACTAATCTGCCAATCTTCACTGATTTTAGTCACATATAAAAGGAACACAGACTGAATCATGTAGGGTCTATCAAATAACATTGGATTCACTTCAAACCACTTTAACATAAGTCACAATCGTTTATCTGTAACCCTTCTCTCTTACCTTCGGTATATCAAGAATATTGGGTTTCGGGGTGATTTATCGTTATTCCAAATATAATTATTCATCAACCATATTATGAAGAACTGACGGTAAATAGCAGTATAAAACAACAATGAAAACACTGATTGTTATGAGTTTGCAATGTTTCAGCAGTCAGCATGTATGATCAGTCAGCAGTGATTCCATGAGTCAGGTAGTCCGTTAAAGGATATATGCCCTTTATAATTAAACCTACTAGTGTAAGACTAAAAAACAGTAAAGCACAAAATACTTCCAAGCCGTTCTTTCTTTGGCTCAGGACTGAATGTAAACACTGCACATAGGCATTGCGTCATTTCTCGGAAATTTTCTGTACAAGGAGCCACAAAAACGCTCTAATTGGCTGACTGAACTGAGAGACGCCGTAGAACAAAGGAAATCAACACGTATGAATGTCAGCTGTTAACCGTAGTCATAGTAACTACTGTTCAAGAGTAGCTATCACCCCTTTGCGTCACGAATTGCCATAGAATCATAAAATATGCCTTTCACAGTACACATACGGAGGAAATAGGTCTTAGATCCTCTAAAAACACCGATACAGCAATAATACGGTCTCTTACACTTATTAAATCAACTACAGAGTATTTTAATGTAAAAGATAATAAAAATAACGGGGCAATTCAGCAAAGGCTTTTACACAGATGATTTTAATACTTATTGAAGTGAAAATTTGTTGTCTCTTGCCTTACTGATCCTTTCTAAGGCGCCACCACCAGTTTGTTTGGTGAGAGAGAAATCGGGATGGCAGGATGACGGGTCAAGAAGAGAAGTTCCGGATGTTCGAAGACTGGGCCGACGTAGGTGTGATGGCTAGACTAGATGAAGGTCCAGGAATTTCGATGGGGTTTCTTTAATATCAACCAAGAAACACATCGATAATTGACTAAGAGGAAGTTACCGTTTACCTACAAGGAGGTAACGACAGCAGCATCGCAAGGAGGGGTTACTAATACCCAGCGATACCTGTATAGGTGGTCGGTAGACAACAAAGCGGAGTTTAGGGATTTCCTAGGAGAGCACATACCCCATGGGATGAGAATCGTCATGCGAGACGCTACCATGGGTAAACAAGAAGGGCACTCGACGGGACCACCAGCGAAGCGTTATTGAGAGATGATAACGGCCACACCCAGGGAACCAACCACAGGGATTAGTAGGGCCGTGGCGGCACGTACAACTGCGATCAAGAACAAGCGGGATGATAGAAAATCTCAAGAGAAGTCAATCTAGTGAAAAAGATGGGTAACTCAAAACTAATGCGCAGTTCATCCGAACCAATTTTTTTATTCTACATTGGGCCTATCATGCTAATATCTAAAAATTGATATGTTACAGTATATTATAAACTATTGTTAAATTAACATTAATGGAAATTATGAAATTTTCTTGCAATGGAATTGAAAAATTATTTTATTAATAATTTGTTATGCTAGAATAGATTGGATCACCTATAAACTTAGTTTTGGCCTATTGGTAGCAGTACTGGTACTATATCCTGATGTCTTTCAAAAAAAAACTTTCAGTTTCAACTTAAGACCGGTCCGGTAGCTAGTCCTGCCTATCTGAATGTTGTACACAGTGCCGTACAGTATCCTGATCGAATAGAAATGTTTTCTATTCGATCCGGCCGAAATAGGCATTAAAGTTTGTGGCATCTCCGCCGTACGTTCACTGGTACGGTAAGCATCCGATGCCTCATGGTGGCCGTATACGTTTGCAAAACAACTGCAGTTTCCGTATGGCACCGCATGGCCTAGGATGAGGCCGTACGTTGACTACACGGACGCCGTACGACATTGTCGTACGGCTGTCGTACGGTAGAGTATAAAAGATCCTTATGGTTTTCTTATACTACTACTACTAGGATCGGCATGCTGCATTGCAGCTGCATTTTTAAGAATGCTGTGCCGGCTTGTCAACAAAATTGCACCGCCACAACTCCCTATCACCCATGACATTTGCTAGATCATCCGCATCTTTAAGGCCAGTGTCCTTTAAGATGCGTCTCAAGAAAGTCATGGGCTGTCCACCATGCTTATTCACTCCATGAGGCTGCCAAAGTACAAGATTATGCACTGGCTGGTCCTCACGGCGAAAGCAATGTCCTGCAAAGCGGAGGCGATTTTTTTCTAGTGTCAAGCTTGGGGGAACCAATGAGACACCTCCAATGTTATATAGTGTCTGGTTGGAGATGTGTGCATTGTACTTGACACAATGTACCCGGCGTAGCATTCTTGTGAATGTGCCATCCAGAGATTTGGTGTCCTCAGCAGTTAGAGCCCAGCATGGACTCCCGTAGAGGAGTACTGGAACTACTGCTGCTCTAAATAATCGGACCTTAAGTTTCCGATTAATTCTAGGTGACTTCCAAATCCTGGAAAGCCTATTCAAGGCTGCCCATGCCTTTCCCTTACGTATTCGAAGGTCCTCACCTGACTTCCGGATCCATGATCCCAGGTAACAGAAGTCGTCCACATGCTCAAGCATACCATCCTTTGAGCTTATGCTCATCCGATCAGAGACTTGCTGAGGACTTTCAAAGTTAACTGTCAGAATTTTGGTCTTTCTGGAGTTAATAAAAAGACCAACACTAGAAGCAGCATGTTCTAATGAGCTGAGGAGCCGCTGGGCTCCCTCTAATGATTCTGAGAGTACTCCTAAGTCATCAGCAAAGTCTAGATCAGTTAGGTACTTGGCAGGATTTCCTCGACTTCTGGAGCCAGTAGGTGGAGTTATCATCACCCCATCATCATTATGATGATCTAAGGACATGCGTAGAACATAGTCAACCACAATAATGAACAAGAATGGTGCAAGTGTGTCTCCTTGGAGGACGCCCCATAACACTTCAAATGGTTCTGTGTCACCGTCAACAGTAGACACAAATGTTGTCGAACCATCGTATACTGATCTGATTGCTGAAATAATTTCATCAGGAATGCCATATAATGAAAGTATGCTGAACATACGTGAGCGAGAGACTGAATCAAAGGCCTTGAAGAAGTCAACAAAGATAACAGCCAGATGCCTGTCTTTCTTTTTTGATAACTCTTCAATTATCCTTCTAAGTGCCAAAATGGGCTCCATGGTCCCACGACCTTTACGGAACCCATTCTGATTTCCACGTAGCAGTCTCTCAATGGGATCCCTGATGCGATTTAATAGAATTCTATTGTATATAGTTTTGCAGCAATCGAGATCAATGAGATTCCCCGAAAAGAACCATAGAGTGTTAGGTTGCCCTTCTTGGGAACTGGCACCAACTTATTTGTTTTCATTTCTTGTGGGACTCTTGTTGTACGGTACATGTCTACTATGATGGGATAGATGAGCTTTAAACACTCAGGTATTTTAAAGACCTCAGGGGGAACACCATCTACTCCACTGGCACGATTGGTCTTAATGCTCTTTGCAGCAGCTTTCACTTCTGCAAAGGAGATATCGCCAATGGGAATATCTGGGAGTACAGACTCAGACACTTTTACTTCTATAAAGTTATCAGGCAATACCCTGTCATTATTGAGGAGCTTTTCAAAGTGGGCTTTCCAACCATTGAGGCGATCGGCTGGTGATTCAGCCTTAACCTCGGTGGTTGGTTGGCTTTTCCGCCCAGTAAGCAGATTGATCGATTTCCATGTTCGATTATACTGTCGTCAAACAACTGCAGATTCCGTTTGGCACTGTACGGCCCGCACCATACAGCCATAGATGAGGCCGTATGTTGACCTCATGGCCGCCATACAGCTGACTTACAGCCGAGTATAAATGGGCCTTGACAGTGTCCTCCAAGGCAGGTATTATAAGTAATTGGTTGGTTACTAGGGTGCTGGGTGACAATCCATAGCGTAAGTCGCTGATCACGTTATAACTGTAAATTTTATTATTTTATGTTGTTTACTTATTTAATTATTTCGCTGTAATGACTGTGTTGTCTCCGGACACCAAATAATATAATATAATATATAAGCGAATGCGCGAATAAGCACGGTGGACAGCCAATGACTTTCTTGAGACGCATCTTAACCCTATTAAACCCGGGGGGGGGGTGGGGGTCAATATGACCCCCCCCCGTGGTTTTTTTATTATAATTCTGAAACAAACGCAGTTGGGAATCTGAAATTTTATGACTTTTCCTAAAAATCTATTGTCTTCCAAGTAGTGAAAACCGTTTTCAAAAATATTGGGTACTTTTCGAGTTATAGCACCATTTTTTAACCCTACTTTTGGCACTTTTTTTGAGACGTTTTTTGAAAATTACATTTCATTAAATATGAATTGTAACATCTCTATTTTTGATTTACACCGGTTTTTTGGTGTTAGAAATTTGATGGAATTCATATAAATTGATTTAGAAATTTCAAACTTGTTTTTTTCGGTGGGTGCCAAATTTTGGTGCCAGCACCAAATTTTGAAATAAGTCAATTTTGTAAATTGATCATTTGAAACTTGTTTTTTACGCAATTGGGGTTTTTTGGGTTTCTGGATTCGATGAAATATATACGAGTTGCACCAAGCGTATCAAACTTGTATTTTTCGGTGCTGTGTGCAAATTTTGGTGCTAGCACGAAATTTTGAAAATCCAATCAATAGATAAAATTGCTTGTGACAATTTATTTCTTGCGTTTTAGAGGTTTATGGCTGTTCTGAATTCAATGGAAAATATAATTATCGAACTAGACATCTCAAACTTGTATTTTTCGGATGTGGGTGCAAAATGTGGTGCTAGCACCAAATTTTGAAAACCATCAAATATATCAATTGATTGTGTCACCTTGTTTCTTGCGTTATACGGGTTTGTGATGGTTCTAAATTCAATGGAATCAGTAAAAATTTCATAAGAGTTCTCAAACTTGTATTTTTCGCCGGTGGGTGAAAATTGTTGTGCCAGCACCAAATTTTGGAAAATATGCAAATTGATAAGTAGATAGTATCACCTTGTATCTTGCGTTATACGGGTTTATGAGGGTCCTGAATCCGATGGAATCAATAAAAACAGCACTGGACATCGCAAACTTGTACTTTTTGGTGATGGGTACGAAATTTGGTGCTAGCACCAAAATTTGCCAAATTACGCCGAAAAATACAAGTAGCAATGATCTGGCATATTAGAAATGTATTCCATTAGAATCAGCGCCCTCGAAAACCTGAAAATGTGAATTTATAGCATCGTATAAGTGAATTAAAAATTTTGTGTTCTAACTGAAAAGTGCTGGTTACTTGTTTTTTTCATTTTTTTCCTACGCAGAGAGGACTAAACAGCCATTTATAGTAATCATATCATTTTTTAATATTTTCCAATGTATTTTGCACCCCAGAAAACCTGTATTGAAAAATAATTAGCCGAAAATGTAACTTTCAAATTTGGTGAAAATTGTGCACTACTTGGAATTTTGGTGCTGCAATATAACCACCCCAGTACATTTTTTCGAAAAATTTTTTTTTCGGTCGGATCCAGACAAGTGATACCTACGTACAAACTGGGTCCATGCTGGGCTCTAACTGCTGAGGACACCAAATCTCTGGATGGCACATTCACAAGAATGCTACGCCGGGTTCATTGTGTCAAGTACAATGCACACATCTCCAACCAGACACTATATAACATTGGAGGTGTCTCATTGGTTCCCCCAAGCTTGACACTAGAACAAAATCGCCTCCGCTTTGCAGGACATTGCTTTCGCCGTGAGGACCAGCCAGTGCATAATCTGGTACTTTGGCACCCTCATGGAGTGAATAAGCATGGTGGACAGCCCATGACTTTCTTGAGACGCATCTTAAAGGACACTGGCCTTGAAGATGCGGATGATCTAGCAAATGTCATGGGTGATAGGGAGTTGTGGCGGCTCAATTTTGTCGACAAGCTGACACAGCATTCTTAATTTTTATGTAATATATATATAATGCAGCTGCAATGCAGCATGCCGATCGTAGTAGCGATAGGTTAAGTTGTAACATAGATAAATAATGAAAAGTTCCTCAAAGGTAAAATATTTTGAATTTAATTGAGTAATTACAAGAAAAGTTCCTCAAAGGTAAAATATTTTGAATTTAATTGAGTAATTACAATTCTGTCAATTGGGTGGAGATATATTTACATATATTCTGTAGTCTACTACTTGTTATATTATCCACTTAAAAATGCCGTTCATCTTTTGTATGTGTGTTTAATAAATATACCTTTGAATGTACAGCAACCTAATCCAAAATTATGCCTAGCTAATATGGATGTTGCAGTGATAGGGAAAATCAGTGATAACTCCTGCTCTAGATGAAATAAAGAAACAACAATTTGAAAATTTGACCTGGAGGGGGGGGGTTGGAGGTATAACACCCCCCCCCCCCCCCCCCCCCCCCCCTAATTCAGATATTACCCCACCGTAGGAATAGATAAAACAAAATTGTCCTTTAATCAATAATGTATGTAATTTTGTTATAATAAATATGTAAAATTTTCATTTTAGTTTTATCGTAATGTATTCATGAAATTCATACCAATTTATGCAACGGTTGCTACTACAATAACTCTAATGTAAATTTTATCGTACACTTCCCATGTGTAAATTAACATACAACGCTCGAACAATTGAGAAAACTCAAGACATGTTTTAGAAGTTTCAGAATTCCTTTGCAGCAGATCGTATCACTGCAAAGTGATACTTTAAACATGATATCACCAGAGCGCTGATGAATTGTCATGCAGTCATGGTGTAAACATATAATATTACATTTTAAAAGATTATTGATTATAATGTGAAATCTATCCTGGTATACTGAAAATGCGGTAACTGAAAAATCCGAATATCTGCTGGGTTCTCTCAATTTGTCAGTGGAATGAAAATACCCGCTGAAATGTCAGTTTTTTCCCATGCAAAGGCAGACCACCTACATACATTTCTTGGGGGCAGAAATATGAACTGAATGGCACTTACTAGCTAATAACTATTTGATATGACCCAGCGACCTCCTACCTAACTATTTTGTCAATATTATTTTGCGAGAAATGTTGCATGAATGAATTTCATATATTTTGAGAATCTCGAAAAATACAATGTATGTTGATAGAGAATTGTGCTTGAGATCACACCCCCATACAGCTAAATCGGTCAAAATTTGTTCAAGTCAGGTAACTAAGATTGACAGCAAGGTATTTCACATATTCCTGGCGTTTATTCAGTGTCGGTGGATGATTGCGCTGCGAGAATCCTTTGTACGGTTACTGGACGGCTGTTTAGCACCGGGAACTGGACCTGTTGATGTCAACGTTGTTTGGAACTTCCTCCCTCCCGGAACACCGAACTGTCGATCGATTTCTTCATATCTTTTGTTCCGATTATTTTGATATCTTCGACTACCTAGGAAGTTTAATTATATTCAAAATAATATAAATTGTGATAAATTGTTGAGACTCATGAGCATATCAACCAGAACCATTGTTCCACACTGTACAAAGGAAGGTTATTTAGTTTAAATCTTATGATACATAGAAACAAATAAAATTACATTAAATCATTTATGTTACACTTCAGCGAGCAGGCCAAGTTTGTGTCAGTTATATATTGTATTGTACATAATAATAATAGTTTGTTGTAACAGTAATTAATTATTATAAAGTCTACCACCATTTCCATGCTTGATAAACGATATCCAAATGTAATTAATTACCAACTACATAAACCCGGAGGTCAAGTTGCCATAATATCCAACTGTACATGTACAACCTATACAGTAGTCTATAACTCCTCAAATTATCAAATAAAGGTAATTAATAATTGGGTACAATTTTATAGGGTCGGATTGGATTGGGAATGGATTAACATGGAATTGGATTGAAAGTAATTTCCCTGTATATCATATAATGATAATTCCTAAATATAATATGTAATACTTTGCTGAGGACCTCTCTTATGTGGGTCATGGTCTGCCCATAAGCGTCCTCCCGCTCCGAGCCTTCTATTGCCACAAACCCAGCCACCCAGCCAGCCAGCTACAAACAAACTAATGATAACTGCAGGAATTCGAGCTAGAGCTCCAGTGATAATGCAAAAGAAGTATAAAAAGAATTTTCAAAAACTTTAGAATTATTTTATTTCGGTTTATGGTGAAAAAGTGGCAAGAAGATAGACACATACTATATACTTCTTTTTTTGAAAGAATGCGATTTACCCCTTCTCCAAACTTCTGAAGATTTCAGTTCCAACCCACCGCACATTTTATACTACAATTTATATAGTATTACAGAGATGCAATGTCCAAAGATGTCAAAATAATCAATGGTTGTTAACACTATCCTAAATGGTTCCCCACCAAATTAGGTCGAATAAATAAATCTACCTAATTGTCTTTTTTTGGTAACATAATTTTAATTTATAATATTTTAAACTCAGTTGTTTCTTCTAGGGATATTTTCTTAATGTTTTTAATTGTGGAATACCAACATAGTGAGTCATAGTTCTACAGTATAATTTATGGTCATCTTTGCAGTGTTTACTTGGAAACTCTTCTGCTACCACTAGTGCAGCATTAAAGTGATTACACCGGTTTGTATTTGCTCACACTTTAAGCCAAATCTAACCTGAATTATGAATCCCTTGTACCATGGACCACCAAACTAGATTAAAGGATTTGAGACTTGCCTGAGCAGAATGTTAACCCACCAATAGCTAGTCAGGGTATGATGTACCAGCAATTTACAGAAATGTACAATCTCGTTCTATCAAACCACCACCAAAGCAATGAATAGCAAAACCGAGGGGGACGCAGCAAACGTCGCCCACGATTCACCCGTGACCAATCTTCGCTCGGAGCAATCTTCGCCCTCAAAATGGGTGTTCCTACTTATTGTTTTGGGTAAAAAAAAATCGTCTCTGTAACCTGATCCTTTCCCCTAATCGGACGAAGGTTGGACGCGCCCAAAGATTGGCCCGTGGTAATCGTTTTTTTTTCAATTTTTTAGTGGTTACTCCGTTCGAGTTAAAAATGCGCTATTTAAAACTTATTGTTACAGCCTTTATTGTAATTCTTTGTGGAGTATAGTAGAGTGTCAGATAGTAGAGTGGTTAGACTGCGTAAGGTTCGTGTAGCATATAATACTTCATTCAGGTTACTCTTTAAATATGTCGTACAGTTTTTGTGCTGATACTATTTTTGTGTCTAATAGAGTCAATACTTTTGTTGCGATTTGTAGAGTTGCAGTACATTCGCTCCTAAGGCCGTCTCTTCTTCTAGAAACAATTTACTTTCAATCTGTTTCAATACAAGTATAGTATATACTCATTTCTTTGTGACCGTTGGGATGTGTTGCATTCAGTGTAATTTTGTGTATGTATTTCTACTTCATTTCATTTAAATTATGTGCTGTATTTAGTTTAATTAAAGTTTTTTCTAGTAGTATTATTATTTTATGTTAGAATGTGTCATTAGTGCCATTACTTGAAAGGAAAATAAAAATAAAATCAAGCAATTCAAGAAATTTCTACAAAATTAGGCCCAACCATTTGATTTCTTGGAGAAATATTTATCATAGATTGAAAAATCAAAAATTTTGGAAAAATATTTTTTTCACATATTTTCACCTAATTAGAATAATTTATGCTAAAATTCCTCAAAATGCAAAGAGTCACAAGGATTTCATGCTTGAGACCCAAAGTATGATATTTATAGCCAGCTTTGTGTTACCTAGAAATTGTATTGAGCAAATTTATATATCTCACCCCAATAAAAAGTTATCACGTTTTTTATATATATTGTACTGTAAATTTTCAGGGTTTTTATGGGTTCCGTAAAGGTCGTGGGACCATGGAGCCAATTTTGGCACTTAGAAGGATAATTAAAGAGTTATCAAAAAAGAAAGACAGGCATCTGGCTGTTATCTTTGTTGACTTCTTCAAGGCCTTTGATTCAGTCTCTCGCTCACATACGTCAGCATACTTACATTATATGGGAATCCTGATAAAATTATTGCAGCAATCAGATCAGTATACGATGGTTCGACAACAATGGTTGTGTCTACTGTTGATGGTGACACAGAACCATTTGAAGTGTTATGGGGCGTCCTCCAGGGAGACACACTTGCACCATTCTTGTTCATAATTGTGGTTGACTATGTTCTACGCATGTCCTTAGATTATCATAATGATGATGGGTTGATGATAACTCCACCTACTGGCTCCAGAAGTCGAGGAAATCCTGCCAAGTACCTAACTGATCTCGACTTTGCTGATGACTTAGGAGTACTCTCAGAATCATTAGAGGGAGCTTATGGGGCGTCCTCCAGGGAGACACACTTGCACCATTCTTGTTCATAATTGTGGTTGACTATGTTCTACGCATGTCCTTAGATTATCATAATGATGATGGGTTGACTGCTCCAGGCTGCTACTGGCTCCAGAAGTCGAGGAAATCCTGCCAAGTACCTAACTGATCTCGACTTTGCTGATGACTTAGGAGTACTCCGCCAATGTGGAAGGAAGCTAAGAATGATATATGTATCAGTATATGATAATATAATAACAGAGAAGCTATATGGTACTAAAAGTGGCAATAACACAAGATACAGCAATAATGTACAACGGTAGGTACTGAGGTACCGTGTACCGGTATCGGTAGGTAAGAATCCCAGTATATGACGGGATCGGTAAAAGTGTTATGCACATGCAGACAAGTAGTACCGGTTGGCCAGGCATGGCCTACAGTCAATTCCAATAGGGCAGGTAGCGCAATAGTGCTGCGTGGACTGGCGCAATATCTTCATTTTTCTTCCTTTATTTTTTTTTTTTTTTTTTGAGGTTGAAATAATTGGACACAAGTCCATTGAGGCAAGTGAGAAAGAGACAATAAACGAAATATGTACCACCATAATGTACTGGTGGTGATTGGCGAAGATATAACGACAATCTATCTAACTACTGTAAAACAATATAGTGGTTAAAGATGAATATATACTATTCAAAACACT
Organism: Nemertoderma westbladi; assembly: GCA_032718475.1. Classification (NCBI taxonomy): domain Eukaryota; kingdom Metazoa; phylum Xenacoelomorpha; order Nemertodermatida; family Nemertodermatidae; genus Nemertoderma; species Nemertoderma westbladi. Next base: position 5,033 of record JAUCBJ010002918.1, on the reverse strand, counting down.
AAATGAAACACTAAACTTCAGTTTTAAAATTCCTTATATATATATGTATATATAGTTTGGAACAGTCTCTATAAGGTTGCGAGTATTTGTAATATCAACACATTGACTCAGTTTGTAGAATCGCTTGCAAGCGGTTTTAAACGAACAGTATAATTATCACCTCCACTAGGCTGGCACTACTGTGCAGGGAAACCATAGTAATCTGGTTTGCGTAATCCTCTCCGTGGGCGTAATGATGTCAAGGGGTTGTTCGTATTCGTGTGGGTATACTCACTAGTAAGTGAGGGGGAGATAGGAACACCACTAGTCATTGGAGTGCCGAGAAGTGGTGTACGGCTTGGTTCTTCTTCCGCATGACATGGTTGATCTGTTATGGTAGTATTCAAATCATCCTCGTCAGAAGATTCATATGGTGGGATAAGTTTAGGGATATGGTATGGCACCCGATAACAATCAGTGTATTGGACACGGTAGGCATGTGAACGTAATTGGCGTCCAACAAACTTTCTAATATGACACCACTGTCCATCAATGGAAGCTATAATATAGCGGGGACGAGCCCGAGACTTTGAACCATCCGAGTAAAGGTGGACAAGATCTCCAACACTGAGAGATTCGGCTGGTGCTGCCAATGCAGGGCGACGCAGCTTGGACCTTTCACTAGACTGGTGGTTGGATAAACGAGTGTCCTGTTGACGGGAAATGAGGTCGACATCAGATACAGGAATCTGTTCACCTGTGAATTGGTCTCGATGGGATATGATTTCCCTAGATGCAAGTCCACAAGAGCGGATCCGTGCATTAACATTGGCGATAGCAAATACAAGAGTAAGAGAAGAGAATGGTCCACCAGTGGGTTGCAGATGAAGTAATTCCTCTTCGAGTTCACGCATAGCCCGTTCAGCTACCGGGTTCTTGTTTATGTTTTTACGACGGCCAAGCTCAAGCTGTAGGTTATGGGATGCTAGTGTTGTATCATTCACAAGGGCCTGGAAGGCTGGGGCAGGGTCGACACGAATAACAGCTGGTGGACCATCGATAGGATTGAGGCCCACACAGAGTGTTAGTATAGCATCATGCATGGTTTCATGGCGCTCATCAGGGATGACACAAGCTGCTGTATAGGACGAAACTGTTTCACGAATAAGGAAAATCAGTTGGCGGTTTTGACGAAGAACATCACCAGCAAATGAAAGGCCAACTGCAACAGGTGGTGGCCCACTGCTCTGAGGTATGAGGCGGGGGGGTGCTGTTGCGAGAGCAGCACACTGATGACAACATGAGGAGACTTGTCCAATAGCAGCATCCATGTCAAGAGCATAAAAGTACCGTGACACAATTCGTCGAAGTTGAGCACGTGGAGGATGCTTTAACTCTAAGTGGATAGAGGTTAGGAGGCCTATAAGAGCATGCCGGGGAATAACAATGAGTTCCCGGGGGGAATTGAAGGGGGCACTGTGTTTGACGACAAGGAGGTCGTCTGAAGAGACAATTGTATTGCCAAGATATCGTTTGACGTCACGAATATTCGTGAGCTTCTTAGAGGGTCGGGTGCCCTGGCGAAGGTGTGCCTTGGTACGACGAATATCACCACATTCATCTTGGGTGAGGCGCCATGCAGGACGACTGGCATATATGGGACGGCTGGGAGGTACCGTATTGGACTCACATGCTCCAGTACGGTAATGTAGGGGTGGAGCGTCTGTTGTCAAGTCACATCTAGGGGGTAATATGTCTGTAGTATCAGTCAGAGCACGAATGATAGGGGATGATGACTCAATATTGACAAACTGGCAGATTTTACATGTTTGGGAACTGCAGGGGAGGGCATTGCGGCTCTGAAAGTCTGCAGTTAAGTTGGTAGCACCCTTTATGTGTGATATGGTTATATTAAACTGGGACACTGTAGCCAGAAACGTTGAGAGTCGAGGGCTGGCTGAATAGGCCCCACGTGATAACTTTAGAAAGGCCTGAACACATGGCTTACTATCTGTTAAGACAGTAGATTGATGAATAGAATGAGTTATATAGGGAGAGAAGTGCTGAACAGCCATGGCGATAGCAAGTCCCTCAAGCTCACAAGGGAGCCATGAGGCCTGATGGCTGTGTAGTTTTGCTGAATAATACCCAGCTATAAGGAAGGTTGATGCTCGTTGTGCATACAAAACAGCGCCAAGGCCATCTGTGCTCGAGGCAGCATCGGTGACAATATAGAGATGATCTGAAGGTCGCGGGATGACTACAGAGCGACAGGACTTGAGGGAGGCCTGCGCACGGCGAAAAGTCACAGATGTATCCTCAGTCCAAGCAACAGAATCACGGGGTTGGTCAGATAGTAAAGCTTCAAGAGGGCCAATCAGTGATGAACATCGTGGGAGCACTTTAGAAAGGACTTTATAGGAGCCTATAAAGGAACGTAGCTCTCGGATGGTTGTTGGCATAGGACAACTAGCAAGTGTAGCAATGATATGGGGGGATGCTGTTAGTGAACCCTGTGTCCATTGCCAGCCCAGGATAGAGGTAGTTCGGGGGCATATAACTGTTTTCTTTTGGGATAATCTTAAATTACAACGGTTTAGCGCTGTGAGGAGAGCAGAGAAGTTTGTTAATAGTTCATTGATGGTATTTCCTCCACAATAGAGGTCATCAGCTAACTTAGTAACTCCTCCTTGTATAAGCAGGTCACCGAGAACACGGCACATTAATTCTTCAAGAGCCGTCTCTGAACCTGGCATCCCCATGGCACACCTGACATACACTCGTACACCGCGGAATGGTGTTACAACCCCACAAAACTTCATCGATGCCTGCTCTAAAGGGATTTGGTAGAAGGCAGATGTTAAATCAGTTTTAATGAGATATTTGTAAGACCCGAGTATGCGCAGGGTTGAAGTAACATCTGGGAGCAATGCTGGTTGAGGTTTGCAGTAACGAGCCACTTCATTAAAAGCTGTCACGAGACGTGTGCCACCATTTGGCTTAGCTACTAAGAATGATGGGGAAAGATATTCTACATTGACAGGTACAGATTCGGGTGTAGCAAAAACACCGAGGTGTTCCAGCTCATCAAAACGTTGCTGTAACTCAAGTAGACGGTTCCGGGCATATTGGGGTAGGCGTCCTTTATGTTGGGGTGGGAGGGTTGGTCCCATATTCACAACAGCTTTGTAAGGACCAGCAGCCCCATTATATCCTGGGTACCTGGTATCAAATACGGAATCAAACTCTTCTAACAAGGTCTGGAACTGCTTTTGATCAGAACTGGTAAGGATGTTATCTGGGTCCAGGGATACAGATAGAGAGTGCTGCACAGATGGGGATGGTGAGTTACAAATATTCTTACTTGGTGTGGTAATAATAGTATGTGCTGCATCAGGTTGGATTATAGCAGGGGTGGTTGTGCAGATGTGGGAGTTCCGTTTAATGGAAACAGGGGAGGGTGACATATTTGGGATGCTGATTTTGCCAGCAGAGGGATGTACGACCATAGGGGAAAACCATGAAGACGGTGTAGGACTCTTATCATGTGGTATATGTGGTGCAACAAGAAGGGGAGTGTCTGGATTGATATGCGAAGGTAGGGGTAGGGATAAATGGTCTCCAGGCCATATTACAGTGGATTGTGGCGGTGCACTTAGTAGAAGCGTTTCAACACGTCTTACGTGTGGTGTATGTAAAGTAGATGGGACATAAGAGATGGAACTACCATCTCGAAATGTTAGGCGGTTAAGTGCAGGGCGAATGGATATATCATTGGCCTGCAAAAATGGCATGCCGGCAATGATTGGGGTTCCTAGAGTGGTAACAACTAGCCCATTAAAGGGAAAGGAGAAAGACTCATATTGTATGTTGAATGTGGTTTCACCAACTACTTGAAGTTTTGATACACCATCTGCAAGGGCAGGAATCTGCCGGGAACTAGGGTTTATGGGGACACTGAGCTTATGTGCTAATGACTCTTGGAGTAGGTTAGACTGAACCGCTGTCAATTGTGATGCAGTATGGGTACCCATTAGTATAGACATTAAGGGAAGGTGAACGGACAACCGCAACACGCTGCACTAGAGGGGGGTCATCGATGTGTCTCTCAGGTGTTGTATCAATATTATTGTCATCCTGGTAAGTAGACTCTTCATTATCCTCAAGGTCTATAAACCGGGTATGAGTGATATATTGGCGATCCTTTTCAGGCAGGAAGGGGCAGCTGCTCAAGAAGTGGTTGGTCTGTTGGCGGCCTACCTGGTGGCAAAGTGGACATGTAGGGTTGGGTCGCTTTCGTACTGCCTGGCGCTGAAACTGCGAAGATGAGCGAGAATTGTATCGACGCCCTGGTGGGTATGCTGAGGTAGTTTGCGCACGAAAGGAGCGTACTTCCATTGAAGTGTTTATCTGTTCAAGCAGGGAGGGCAATGCTTGACTAATTTCTGGTTTGATAGAAGCCAAAGTGCGGGATCTGAGCTCTGTACCATAGCGTTGTTGCACTAGGCGCGGAAGTTCCTCATTAATGAGGTGTAACCAGGTTAGAACAATAAAATTTTCTAACGATGGCGAAACTTCCTCATCACTATCAGGGATCACTCCGTGGTGTGAAATTCCACCAGCATGTGATAGTAAGTTGTCTTCCATGAATGCTGTAAGTCTCTGGAACAAGTCTTCAGGGCGTTCTTCAGCTTCAAGATGGAGTGAAGCAAAATCAAGGAACCTGGCACCTGTTGCTTGGAAACCAAAGTGTAGTCGTATTAATTGCCAAATGGATCCCAGGGATGTTGAGGTCCGGATAATTGAATTTCTGGAAATAATTGGTGCATAATTAGCAATTTGGCCAAGCATTAACTCCAGGGTTGCGACCTGTTGAGCTGCTGTTCGGCGTCGATTGGGGGGGACAGTATCTGGGTCATCTTGGAGGTCCCGAGTTGGGTTATTAGGGGTTAATCGGGCCCACTCCACACCAGCAATGGTAAAACGTGCAAACTCAGGGTCTTGTGCCAGGCTGTATATGAGTGTCTGGCGCCAAGACTCAAATGTGGTGATAG
>JAUCBJ010002916.1:0-34078 GCA_032718475.1 Nemertoderma westbladi | reverse complement strand
TCAACGCCCAGTTCGCCACAGACTTTAGTAACCTACTGGGTCCAGTGCCGGAACAATCCTTAGAGGACCGTAAGTATTTCAGACACCTTGGTGTACCTGAATGTCCTGTCAACTATAGATCAGTAGCAATGCTGATCGGGACAGATCAATTCAACTTACATCAAGTGTGGGAAACCAGACCATCGGTAGTCGTAGCAGGAAATGCATACGCCTGTCGAACTCCAATAGGTTGGTATACTCGAGCGCCTGTGCGCACACTAGATATAAGTGATGAGGAAGACGATGTACAAAGTACATGTAGTTTATTAACTACAACTTTGACTCATTCCTTTTCACACAACAAGGACTATACTACACTATGTTCGACAAAACACGATAACGTTACAAGTACGACGTGTGTAGCGCGTACGATAAGTCACAAAGAGCAGCCTATCCACAAGGTTAGTATAAAGATTGAGAAGGAGCGGAGTCAGGCAGAGGTTCCATCAACGATAGATGATAACGCCGGAAGGCTTGTGAGTCTACCTCAACCAATAACTTCAACAACGCCCGTCGATGAAGACGCGTTAAGAAATCATCAAGTGGAACAAGCTGCACTGGACAAGGAATTAACAGAGAAAACTATCAGGTGGTTGGAACAAGACACAGCCGAACCTGGTAGTTACGAACCATGTATGTCGGAACAAGATAAACAATCTTTAAAGATCATGGAAGATACTATCCGCCAGACGAAAGACGGACATTATGAGGTAGGGATGCTATGGCGTAACCAACGTCCTAAACTTACAAATAACTATCCGCTAGCCTTAAGACGGTTACACTCAATACGACAACGTTTATTAAAGGACGAGAAAGCCCATCTGCAGTACAATACTCAGATGGAGACGTATTTGACGAAAGGATATGCTATCAGAATGACTAACCCAGAGATTGTACCTACTACTTGCCACATCACTACGTGAGACACCCCGATAAACCAGACAAAGTACGTGTAGTCAATGACTGCGCGGCTCTGTTTGAGGGAATGTCTCTCAATAGTGAGTTGATGGATGGACCAAACATGAATAATTATCTCATGGGGGTGATTATGCGCTTCCGTCAGCGCCAAGTAGCATTTACTTGTGACGTAGAAGCGATGTTTCACCAAGTGCGAGCGTTAGAGCGAGACAGAGACAGTTTGAGGTTCCTCTGGTACCCGGATGGAGACTTAAGTCAACCACCGGCGACTTACCAAATGCAAGTTCGCGTTTTCGGTACCAGGGATAGCCCAAACTGCACTATGTACGCCCTAAAACAAACCGTTAGGGATCAGAAACATAAATATGACCCAGAGGTAATCCAGATCGTAGAGCGAGATTTTTATGTGGACGATGGATTACAAAGTTGTGACACAGTAGAACGTGCTATAACAATAGCACATCAATTACGGGACTGTTTAGCAGGCGGAGGTTTTAACCTCACCAAGTTTGCCTCAAACAGTGCCGAATTAGTAAATTCATTCGAAACGACTGAACGTGGGGATGGTGACATTGACTTAGAGTTCGAACCACTGCCGACGACCAAGGTGTTGGGACTATTTTGGGACCCGAACACAGACAACTTTCGAGTGAAAGTAAAACTGGACGCTGAAGGGGATTCTCTGACAAAGAGGTCTTGCTTGTCGAAACTAAGTAGACTGTTCGATCCATTAGGTTTCATCAGCCCAATAATACTGCAAGCAAGAATATATATGAGCAGTATTTGGAAAGATGGACTGACATGGGACGAACCGATCTCATCCGAACAAGTGGACTTATGGAAGACTTGGGAGGCGCAATTATCTTCGCTAGAGGATTATTCCATACCCCGGGTGTACTTTCCATTACAGACGACATTTCCTGACAACTTAGAATTACATTGTTTTTCCGACGCCAGTGACAACGGCTTTGGTGTGACAGCGTATTTGCGCAGACAAGTAGACTCAGATGAGTTTGATGTATCGCTCATTACTTCTAAGGCTAAAACAATGCCTACTAAGTATATGACGACACCACGCGCTGAGCTACAAGCCGCAACTCTGTCAACGACAATTGTAAACCTCATACAGACTGAACTACAGTTTACAGTTTACAGATATTTTATTGGACTGACGCGACGTTAGTTTTATTTTATATAAACAACGACACACTTGAATTCAAGACATTCGTAGCTAACCGTCGTGCAGAAATTCTAGACCGTTCAATAAAGGAAGATTGGCGACATTGTCCCGCACCACAAAATACAGCTGATATTGCGTCGCGAGGAATGATGCGTGAGGAATTCTGTAAACCGGAAAACAAGGAATTTTGGCAACACGGACCACAATTCTTACAAAGAGCAACACAACATTGGCCGCCACTATACGATAACAAGTCTAATACTATTCCTAAGGACGCCGAAATTAAAAAACCAAAGAAAGGTAAAGCAAAGAAAAAGACAACGGCGAAACTTAAGAAGAAACCAAAGGCGAAATGGAAGAATATAACTCACAACGTTAGGGCAGGAAGACTTGCGAGCCTTTCTCAACCAGACGTATCGCCAGACGGTCAACCAGACATGTTACCAGACGTATCGCCAGACGGTCAACCAGACACATTACCAGACGGCCAACCAGACATTTTGCCAGACATGTCACTAGACGTTTCACCGGATGTTCCGCGAAACATTTTACCAGACATTTCACAAGATGTTCTACCAGACATTAGTAACGTAGCGACACATAGTAAAGCCGTAGTTTCCCTATTGGAGCGGCCTTCTATTGACAAACTACCAAACTTGACACCCTTGAGTAACCATAAGTACAGTGAAACCTCATGTATTACAGATGTGGGTAGTACTTACGCAAATGTAAATACAGGTGTTACTTTACGCTCAAGAGACATACCAACCTTACAACCTATGGTGAGACCTGGGATTAATATCGGCACAAAAATAAATTTACCGAAACCCAGTGATCCCATAGAGTTAAAACCACCATTAGGGATCGACACACAAAGTACTGACAATCAAGGTAAGAAGACGAAGAAGGACAAATTACTTGTAGACCCGGACGGATCAACAGTCAACAAGGGAATACCTACCGGCGGACTCGTGGGCCCATCTAGTAAAACAAAACCTTCCAAATTCTCCATTGACTTACCTGATGACGTCATAAATACTTACGTCGACCGCATTGTAAACCTGACAGATTCTTGGACCAATGCGTGCCGAAAATTAGCGTGGATTGTACGTTTTGTACAATACGTTAAAGGCAAACGCGACTTTACACGTCGACTCACATTGACTGAGATTGACAGATGTGAAATTAAATTAATTCGCCATTATCAATTGCGATATTTCGCACGCGAATTCACATCTATAAGTCAAGGTCAACCAATCAAGTCGTCACCAATACTGAGTTGGAGTCCGATAATTTATAATGGCTTAATTTGTCATAAATCTCGGCTTCAAAACATTGACTTTAATACTGATTTTAGGTACCCAATAATAATACCACAACATCACGAATTACAACGTGCAATGATACTGGACGCACATTTACATCTGAAACACGCTGGAAGACACCACTGTCTTTCATACTTACGTACAAGATTTGTATTAATTAGACCCAGTAAAGCGCTAAGTTCAGTGACACGTATGTGTATTATTTGTAAGAAGGTATATTCTAGAATAAGTACTCAAGAAATGAGTGAACTTCCACAAGCACGACTACAGGCATTCAGACCACCCTTCACAGAGACTGGAATTGACTGCTTTGGTCCCATACATACGAAACATGGACGTATACTAGTGAAACGCTGGGGACTGATTTTCACATGCATGTCCAGTAGGGCAGTTCATATTGAACGTGTGATGGATCTTTCCACCAACGCCTTTATACTAGCATTGCGGTGATTTATCGCTAGACGCGGACTAGTGAAATGCTTGTACTCAGACCAAGGTACAAACTTTGTTGGTGCTCGAAATGAAATTGCTAGAGCCTTTAAGAAATTAGATCATGACCAAATCTCAAACGAACTACGTCCTTACAAGATTGTTTGGAAGTTTAATCCTCCAGATAGTCCATGGAGAGGCGGAGTCTGGGAGAGATTGATTAGATCTATAAAAACAGCCATGGCAAAAGTAATTCCTATAAACCACATTTTGACAGACGACCAACTGACAACATTGTTTGTTGAAATCGAGGCAATACTAAATACTAGACCAATAGTATTAGTACCCGACGACAAACAATCCCAGTTTGCTTTAACACCGACACACCTGCTAATGCAGGCACCGACTACATTAACGCCTATTTCTATTCCAATAGAAGGCGATAGCTACGGTAGAAAAGCGTGGAAAATCACGCAACTACTGGCTAACAAATTCTGGGAAATATGGCAAAATCATTATTTGCCCTCTATTTCTGCCAGAACAACTTGGTACAAGAATACTCGAGCTTTAAAGCCGGGAGATCACGTGCTGTTGGCAGAAGTGAATCTAAAAAGACGCTTCTGGATAACAGGTGTAATTTTAGATACACATCCATCTATGGATGGAGTGACAAGAACTGTGACTGTACGGACAATTGACGGTCGTACAGTAGACAGACCGACTCAACGTCTCGTACTTCTTGAAGAGACGCGAAACAAGTCTGGAGATTACAAGTCTCCAACAAATGCTAGTAAATAGTAAGGAGTTTACAAATCGATTTCCACGTACCTGTACACCGTAGTAAGGACAGCGGTAGAATACCATTGTCTTTATATGTGAACATTGAGGGTAGTACCCTTATGTGTCACATAGGAGCGGGATTGGTAGGTATAAGAAATGGAATTCTACTTGGAACTCACAATATTGAGACATTTTCGAAATTTTAGACAATCCATTTGGATTTGAAAATTTTAAAATTTTCTCCAGTGAATAGATTTCAGGGTACAGTCGGGTGGAACTTAAAATTAGAGAAACAAGAGAATGGAAGACTCGCGAGCCTTTCTTAAATTTTAATAAAATTTACACGGTCTTGTTTCAATAAGTTACGTCGAATAATAGACTTCCCTATATTTATTACTAACTCTTGATTGCTTATTTTCTGATAATAGTTTGGGATCAAAAAGTGAGTATTTTAGACTCACAGCCAGTTTAGCCCAAAATCGTTTTTATTTCGGCAAAAAATTTTAGATAAGAAACAGCGTGTCATTAAAGAAACCCTAGATCTTAGGCTATGGGTAGGAGGTTAGAGCGTTGTCGAGCCAAAAGGGCAGACGAAAACTCTCACATCTCCTCACAACTAACAATAAACTCTGTTGTATTCCCTCTAGTAGTAATGATTATGTAACCATACCTCAAATAATGGCGAAGGGGATACAAGGAGAGCCGAGATGGGGATATGATATCCAAGAGGAAGCAGCAGCGCCATTCGAACGATTTGGAGCTAAGGATTACACCATATTTGGAATAAAGGATTTATCAGAAAGTACAGCGAAACTCGCAAAGACTAAATATGACTCGAACGTATTAAAGAGAAGGCAAAATGCATTAAAAGAAAAAAACGAAAGTTTACGCAAAACCTTCAATGAACTTTACCCGTACGATGCTTTATGTGATACGGGAGATATTAGCGAAGATCCCGATACCGAAATTAGTCGTTTGTATCATACTATGCAATACCTGAAGGCGCACGAACCTATGCCCGCGGTACGCGATGAATTCGATGGAATGCATCTTTACAGACGAACTCGAGGGGACGATAGACAAACAAAGGAAGCATTTTCAGTTTATAAACTTTATTATCAATGCGGTGCTTGTATGCGCGAACAACGAAATGCGATTCCGATGCGTTTGAATAAGGAAAATCCCGAACCGATATTGGCGAGGTGTTCGAACCATCAACAACTATGCTACCAGGAAGGAGGGTATCCTTTATCGAATCCATATCATTCATTCGCTATGACTGGACCAAAGGCGGGAGAAATTGTCGTTTACCCACCTAAGGTTGTTGAACCCGATGTATTTGAACTTACGCTGGACGAGGCGACTCAGTCAACCCGCGAAAAGAAAGAAGCTCTTAGCCTATACAGAGCCTACTAGGCTTTCGAGAAAGGTGAGATGGAAGAATGGGGCGGAAGACTCGCGAGCCTACCTTACCATTGGACGTCACACGATCAAACTTCAGCTAAGGAGATGACACCGGAAGTTTTCGAGAGTATAAACTTTGCTCAAAACGTTATTCAGAGACTACAGATTGCATCCCCGGAAAGGACAAGAGAAATGCAACCGTATAGTACTTCAACTACGAAACCATTGAGTACGACACTCAATTTCCCTATTAGTATACCAGTTCGACAAGATACAACGTATGAAATACCTATTGTGGATCCTCCGGAAATCATTTCGAACTTAGAGTTTCTTCCTGCAGTTGTTCTAAGCGATATGGTTAAGATATATGATTTACGTTGACATATTACGCAAAAGGTCGTGCATAATGTTCCGCCTCATATTCAAGACTTTAGGGAACTGGATAGAGCTGGCGCTGATATAGCTCCGAGTAACCTGAAAGGATATTTAACCAAAACAATTCGCTTATGGATTGGAACAGGAACCTTTGAGTCGGATACAGATATCGCTGCGGACTGGCAAGGTAAAGTCATTCATTTCGAGGACGAGAAAGACATAGAGAAGATTTGGCAACCTTCGGAAGAATTATTGGACGAATGGAATAGAACGTTTAGATCGTTTCAGGAAAACGGTTACATGTTTAATGATAACGAGGGCGGCAGCCATCAGCAGAGTCTAACCTCCAAGACTATACAAATTAGAGCGGCAGACGGAGTTTTGCACGTTTTCAGTAGACAAAGGAGCGACAAGCGAATGCCGATACCTCCAGGAACTACCAAGCGGCACCATTTCATCACTAATATAGTAAAGAAAATGGACCAGGCTTGCAATATCGATGCTAGAATGTTACCAAAGATGGTGAGAAATATGATTTTAGATAAAACTGTTGTAAAGATTGGATCAGGAGTAAGAGAGGACTTAATTAGCGACTTCGCCGGCATGTCGGACAGTGACGACCGATTACCGACACCTTACGTCGACACTCGACCTCTTATACTGTGGTCTATTGAACAAGGATACTTCCGTGAGTATGATACTCAGAAAACCGGAACTGGATACATTTCCTACTTGATGTTTAATTGGGATTACAAGGAAAGTAAAAGAACAAAGTATATCGAAACGTATGGAGAAGGTGATACTCCAGATATAAATGAGTTTGAATCACAGCTCAAATGGAGAGGATGCGTATATTGGGCTATTACTTCACCTCCAAGAGCGGTACTACAATATTATTTAGCGATAGAGTCATCAGTGAATGTTTGCTTAGTCGCCGACATTGTGTCTCGGACTCTTAAAAGACATCCACTTTGCCTCGGAGAAGATCATACATTCTATGTGGAAGGGAGAATTCATACCGACGTGTTTAGACGGTTTCTCGAACCCTTCTACAATTCCGACGCTCAGTGTAATGCCTTCACTCGAGCAGGATTTAGTATATTTCGAGACGTGTATCTTCGCTGTGCGGGATCTCTTATCGAAAGACCATCTATGTTTACATTGTTACCCTATGAAGGAGAACGTATCGTGGAGCTTACGGACGAATCACGGCAGACGCACGCGCCTATCGGTCACTTAGGTGATGATTTCGAAGTAACGACGACCATCGATGATCCTTTAGAGGAACTTCTTGAGATTGAAAGGAACCTCCCGAAGATATCTCAGACGGAGATTCGACAATTAGAAGCAACAGATGCTGTAGTTTGCATACAACCTTCTGAAACATACCAACCTATCGACCCAGACGATTACGACTATAGTGTGGGAGGAAGCGCTCGACCCATTGGCGATCTTATATATGAGCGAGTGTGGTACCCTGCTAATACGATGTGTGGTAAATGTGGCGTCGCTGGACATCATTCGACAAAGTGCAGTGGAAAGCACATTTCTACGACTCAACTGACTTGTGGATGGTGTGGAGATCAAGGGTCCCATACATTTTATACTTGCTGGAGATTTATGGCTCAATGCACATACTGTAATATAAAGGGACATCGAGCATCTGAATGTCAATTGAGAGACATACCTTACGAACACGAATCTGTAAAACTCGTGCGAAAACTATTTGATGATTGGGAAGATTTGGCTGACGAACATGTATCGGCGCAAAGAAGACGGTTCCCGATGAGAGCGCATCTTGGATTTTGGGCGGTAAATCCCCAAACTATGATGTCGGAAGGATATATCTCCGCTATGCCGCAATATGACGAACTCATCGAGGTAGTTGATATTTTGCCTCACGATAGTGGATTCCGAGTTGTGCGCGAATATTTGTTACAGATACACCCTGACAATAAGAATACATGGAATTTCCAGAAAGTCGTTAATCGTATCACCTATGGTGAATTTGATCGTTTCCGAACGGAAAAGCGGAACAAGGGAGCTTGGTTAACCGTCGCATGGGCGTACCGAGCCGCGTTCTACCATAAACGTATAGGAGCGAGCATATTCGAGGAAGAGGAGGTCCTAGAGGCGACCAACATACCAGCTACTCTGGTCGCGCCATCTGCACGTCACCCTCGTGAGGACGGACAGCACAGGATCATAAGGGTTCAGAAAGTGGGCCAACAATTAAAGAAAACTATCAATGTTGAAGAATGAAGGGGATACGAACCGACTATTATTACTCGGGATACGGTTTCGCTTCCCAGAGAACCGCAAGGAGGATCGGGACATATACCAGCTGATCAAAAGGGGGCGCAAGCTTCTCTTGGGTCTGCGTCGTCCGCTTCTCGCGCGTTCCCAGACGTTTTACCAGCGGTAGATACAACCGATCGGTCACGAGGAATTGGACGAGGATTTGGGATAACTAAGAGACGAATATGTGAGGAAATGGTCGTACCATCTCCCAACGTCCAAAGTAAACCAGTGGCTCGCCCAACAAGTCCCATATCACGAGCTAAATCACCGATACGCAGTTTTCGAGGACGCGGCAGGGCTCGATCCGCTAAGCGTTAAAGCGGGAAGGAAGGAGTGGACGGAAGACTCGTGAGCCTTTCTTATGAATTGTTTGTTTTTTGTATTGTTTTATGTATTATTTTATGCATTGTTTAGGTAAATCGAATTGTTTATGTAAATTGAATTGTTTATGTAAATTGAATTGTTTATGTAAATTGAATTGTTTATGTAAATTGAATTGTTTAAAATTTATATTGCTCTAAATTTATGCAATTTATATTATTCTAAATTTATGCAATTTACATTGTTCTAAACTTATGTATTTGTATTGTTCCAATTTTGAAATTTAGAAAGTTTTATATTTAGAAGGAATTTATATTTGAAAGATTTATATTTCCTATTTGAGATGTAAAAGGAGTTTATATTATTCTAAACTTATGCAGTATTATTCTAAACTTATGCAATTTAGTAAAGATTTATATTTAGAAAGTGCTATATTTGTAGTCATTCCAAACTTACGCAATTTATTGTTTTGAATATTATGCAATTTATATTCTATAAAGAAGCAGTATTTGTATTCACAGTAAATAGAAGGCAAGAGCAGACGGAAGACTTGTGAGCCTTTCTTGTGATTTATTTGAAATTATCCGAACTTATGCAATTTGTTTTATATTTAAGTAGTATTAGTATTTGTGATTGTTTGAATTTATGTAATATTTGAGATGCAATAGATTTATTTTGGTGAATTTAATTTAGATTTATATTGTACTTACTTAATAAAGCCTTAAATACGTAAAGTTTGAATTTGTAATTATTTTTGTATCGAATTATTATGTAGAGGTATTATTGTTGAGATTTAATTTGTAAATATGTAAGTACGTCCCAAGTATTCCATAATTTGATTTAGTATTGGTGAAAACCGTATATTTTATGCACGATAATATCCTGTTTTCATGGAGCGGTATAGAATTATATTCTCATGAATGCCGTGGATTTCAAAAATTTTATTTTGTTCGAATTAACTTTGCTATAAAGATTACATTAAGTCCTCATTTGCATTCAGTATATCTATTTGTATAACATTGTTCAAGTGGTTCAGTAGCTCAGTCGGTTAAAGCGTTGGAAATTCGTGTAGTAGGTATTGAGTTCGAATCCTAGTAGGTGCGAATTATTTTTTGTGCAGAGTTTCAACTCATTTAAATTAACTGCTACAAATTAAATTGCATTTGCTCAATGTAGATTAACCAATAGGATTGCAGTTATTAGATAGTAACCAATGTCGTGCAAGATACGTGTTCGCTGGACCAATAGTTATCTTTAAAAACCTATTAGAACTCATAGAACAATCTAGATTTATCTCGATTGATTGCAGCACAAATTTGCTATAAAAGGTGCGATTTCGTTCATTAGTATCTCTCTATCTCTCTATAGTATACACTTATTATCTAGCTTTCTTATCTTAGTATTGTTTATTGTATATTAGTTTTGTAATAAAAGTTAGAAATACTTGTTACATCTGCCCTTTTTCTATCATGTTTTACCACGGTGAACCTAACTGAGGGACAGGATGGCAGGCTAAACATCGGGCCACAGCAATGAACGGGAACATCTGAGGAATGTAGAAGGAGACAACCCGCAATATCATTCTTAGTTATTCGCCCATCGCCTGAAAGGTTAGACAGCGTTCAATGCCTTGCTACTTAAGTGTAAGACCAAAGATCGAAAAGTGACACGCTGTGCGCTAAAATTTACATCTAGGGACTGTACTGTCTTAATTCAGAGAAAACCCACAGTAGACCTTCATATTCCTACGGGGGAGGAGATCAGGCAGAAAGATACTAGTACACAGATAGGACGCAGGCACACCGGTACAAGGCATACACATTGGTAGGGTGCAGCAAACTGTACGCCTAACTCTTGCTAAGTACAGGTGCGTCTGTGACTGTTTGTAGTACAACGGTGTCCATTGCATTTGAACTTGTAGGCCAGAAGGGTTACTGTGTTTCACCTGAATTAGGATTGTACCGTTCAGGCGGTAGGGCAGTTTATTACTAGGCGCAAAATAAATTGAGGCTATTTAGGGATACTAACATCTACCGTGTCCCTGTCAACATTCTCTGGAAATGGATTGTTTTCGGCTGGAACCCAGTTCAAGAAGCGAACTGGAAAGCTATGGACTCATAGTGGACCCAGTGGTCACAAGTCCCAGATAGACCATATTCTGTTTCGTAGGAAATACAGGAGCTCTATACAAGACTGTAATGCATTTACACTTCGACCCTTCTCCAGTGATCACCGCCTTATTGTGGCCAAGGTAAGACTTAGTCTGCGTGCTAGCAGAACAACGAAATCTGCCTTGCCACGGCATGACTGGTCCTCTCTGTTGCAACAGCCAAGTGTGAGATCCAGCTTCACACTACAGCTGAGCAACAGGTATGAGGCTCTTGCCTCTGAGGCGGCAGATCACTGTGAGGGCTATACTGCCTTTACAGAAGCAGTTAAGTTAGCAGCTGCAGAAACAGTTCCTGTATACCCTCGAAACAGGAAAAGGGCACCCTGGACTGACAACAAAATTCAGAAGTGCCGAAATGACCTTCATAAGGCGCAGAAAGAGTCCCGACTCAAACAGACTACAGCGGCCAAGAATGCAGTTAAAGCTGCATCTAGGTCCCTGAACAGGCAGTACTCTGTTAATCTACAGGAGCTAATAAACCAACAGGTTGATGCCATCAATGATGCTGATGACAGCAGGCAATCATCCCAGGCATGGAAATCGATCAATCTGCTTACTGGGCGGAAAAGCCAACCAACCACCAAGGTTAAGGCTGAATCACCAGCCGATCGCCTCAATGGTTGGAAAGCCCACTTTGAAAAGCTCCTCAATAATGACAGGGTATTGCCTGATAACTTCATAGAAGTAAAAGTGTCTGAGTCTGTACTCCCAGATATTCCCATTGGCGATATCTCCTTTGCAGAAGTGAAGGCTGCTGCAAAGAGCATTAAGACGAATCGTGCCAGTGGAGTAGATGGTGTTCCCCCTGAGGTCTTTAAAATACCTGAGTGTTTAAAGCTCATCTATCCCATCATAGTAGACATGTACCGTACAACAAGAGTCCCACAAGAAATGAAAACAAATAAGTTGGTGCCAGTTCCCAAGAAGGGCAACCTAACACTCTATGGTTCTTTTCGGGGAATCTCATTGATCTCGATTGCTGCAAAACTATACAATAGAATTCTATTAAATCGCATCAGGGATCCCATTGAGAGACTGCTACGTGGAAATCAGAATGGGTTCCGTAAAGGTCGTGGGACCATGGAGCCCATTTTGGCACTTAGAAGGATAATTGAAGAGTTATCAAAAAAGAAAGACAGGCATCTGGCTGTTATCTTTGTTGACTTCTTCAAGGCCTTTGATTCAGTCTCTCGCTCACGTATGTTCAGCATACTTTCATTATATGGGATTCCTGATGAAATTATTGCAGCAATCAGATCAGTATACGATGGTTCGACAACATTTGTGTCTACTGTTGATGGTGACACAGAACCATTTGAAGTGTTATGGGGCGTCCTCCAAGGAGACACACTTGCACCATTCTTGTTCATTATTGTGGTTGACTATGTTCTACGCATGTCCTTAGATCATCATAATGATGATGGGGTGATGATAACTCCACCTACTGGCTCCAGAAGTCGAGGAAATCCTGCCAAGTACCTAACTGATCTAGACTTTGCTGATGACTTAGGAGTACTCTCAGAATCATTAGAGGGAGCCCAGCGGCTCCTCAGCTCATTAGAACATGCTGCTTCTAGTGTTGGTCTTTTTATTAACTCCAGAAAGACCAAAATTCTGACAGTTAACTTTGAAAGTCCTCAGCAAGTCTCTGATCGGATGAGCATAAGCTCAAAGGATGGTATGCTTGAGCATGTGGACGACTTCTGTTACCTGGGATCATGGATCCGGAAGTCAGGTGAGGACCTTCGAATACGTAAGGGAAAGGCATGGGCAGCCTTGAATAGGCTTTCCAGGATTTGGAAGTCACCTAGAATTAATCGGAAACTTAAGGTCCGATTATTCAGAGCAGCAGTAGTTCCAGTACTCCTCTACGGGAGTCCATGCTGGGCTCTAACTGCTGAGGACACCAAATCTCTGGATGGCACATTCACAAGAATGCTACGCCGGGTACATTGTGTCAAGTACAATGCACACATCTCCAACCAGACACTATATAACATTGGAGGTGTCTCATTGGTTCCCCCAAGCTTGACACTAGAACAAAATCGCCTCCGCTTTGAAGGACATTGCTTTCGCCGTGAGGACCAGCCAGTGCATAATCTTGTACTTTGGCAGCCTCATGGAGTGAATAAGCATGGTGGACAGCCCATGACTTTCTTGAGACGCATCTTAAAGGACACTGGCCTTAAAGATGCGGATGATCTAGCAAATGTCATGGGTGATAGGGGGTTGTGGCGGTGCAATTTTGTTGACAAGCCGGCACAGCATTCTTAAAAATGCAGCTGCAATGCAGCATGCCGATCCTAGTAGTAGTAGTGCCAACATTCTGTTAGGAAGTTGCCGTGCCCATCTAGGCAACCAAATTCTAGATAAGAACGCCAGGCTAGCTATTAGTAACAGTACGCCTACTGTAGTAAACTAACACATTTCTTCTTAGTATTAGGGACCTGGTAAATTAAATTGCCGAATTCTTGGCGTAGTATTAACCTTATGCCTGAATTTGAGTCCTGGAAATACACAAAAGGGGAAGGAGCCTTATCATTCGTGAGTATTAATTAGATTTTAAATTAGTATTAATTAATTAGTATTAAATAGAAATTAGAATATTTGTAAAATGTACACCGGACCCAGTAATTATATATGTGAAGGAGCAAAACTGACTTTGACTGTTTAGAATCAAGACACACGCGCGTTTGAAATTATTTACACCTCAAAATATATAAAATAATTTTTGTCCATACTGCGCTTTGCCCGCTAGTTAGACCTTTCTGCACCTAGCTAGCGTCTCTCTCGCCCAACCATATAAATCACACCGCGGCAAAGTATACGAGCCCCTTAGTCCGTCAGTGAGTCAGCCTGATTTTAGGATTCGCTGCGCGGGATTTTGTTTTATCGAAGTTTGTCCGTTCGTAGACTGTTTTCTGCCTCACCGGTTATAAGAGACCGATACTGCAATATATATTCGCTTACTTAGAGTTTACTGTTTTGGTGAGAAGGTCGGGTTATGATTTGATTCACAAACTTTACAGTAGGATATTGCAGGCATTAGGTACGTCTCTTCCAATATATGTAGTTATTGACATATTGTAAACACTATAAATGGGGAATGAGCGCGAGTGAAGCGAGCGGAAAATTGTTTCAGTTTTTTAACATAAAAAATGTAAATCTAAATGCAGTATGTAGTTATTGACATATTGTAAACACTATAAATGGGGATGTAGCGGGGGGGCAGTAATCCAGGGGTTTTAGTTTTGGGGGCTCCGTAACATTGTAACTCTTGTAATATTGTAACAGCCGCAAACAATTGTCGGAATGTTGTGACAGCCACAAACAATTGTCGTAATGGTGTGACAGCCACAAATAATAGTCGTATTGTTGTGATAGCTACAAACAATTTCCGGAATGTTGTGACAGCCGCAAACAATTGCCGGATTGTTGTGACTGCCACAAACAATTGTCGTAATGTTGTGACGACCACAAACAATTGTCCGAATGTTGGGACTGCCACAAACAATTGTCGCAATGTTGTAACAGCCACAAACAATTGTTGTAATGTTGCGACAGCCACAAACAATTGTCGGAATGTTGTGACAGCCACAAACAATTGTCGCAATGTTTTAACAGCCACAAACAATTGTTGTAATGTTGCGACAGCCACAAACAATTATCGCAAGGTTGTGACAGCCACAAACAATTGTCGTAATGTTGTGACAGCCACAAACAATTGTCGTAATATTGTGACAGCCGCAAACAATTGTCGGAATATTGTGACAGCAGAAAACAATTTTCGTAATGTTGTGACAGCCACAAACAATTGTCGTAATATTGTGACAGCCGCAAACAATTGTCGGAATATTGTGACAGCAGAAAACAATTTTCGTAACGTTGTGACAGCCACACACAATTGTCGTAATATTGTAACAGCCGCAAACAATTTCCGGAATGTTGTGACAGCCGCAAACAATTGCCGGATTGTTGTGACTGCCGCAAAAAATTGTCGTAATGTTGTGACAACCACAAACAATTGTCGTAATGTTGTGACAGCCACAAACAATTGTCGTAATGTTGTGACAGCCACAAACAATTGTCGTAATATTGTGACAGCCGCAAACAATTGTCGGAATATTGTGACAGCAGAAAACAATTTTCGTAAGGTTGTGACAGCCACAAACAATTGTCGTAATGTTGTGACAGCCACAAACAATTGTCGTAATATTGTGACAGCCGCAAACAATTGCCGGATTGTTGTGACTGCCGCAAAAAATTGTCGTAATGTTGTGACAACCACAAACAATTGTCGTAATGTTGTGACAGCCACAAACAATTGTCGTAATGTTGTGACAGCCACAAACAATTGTCGTAATATTGTGACAGCCGCAAACAATTGTCGGAATATTGTGACAGCAGAAAACAATTTTCGTAAGGTTGTGACAGCCACAAACAATTGTCGTAATGTTGTGACAGCCACAAACAATTGTCGTAATATTGTGACAGCCGCAAACAATTTCCGGAATGTTGTGACAGCCGCAAACAATTGCCGGATTGTTGTGACTGCCGCAAAAAATTGTCGTAATGTTGTGACAACCACAAACAATTGTCGTAATGTTGTGACAGCCACAAACAATTGTCGTAATGTTGTGACAGCCACAAACAATTGTCGTAATATTTTGACAGCCGCAAACAATTGTCGGAATATTGTGACAGCCACAAACAATTATCGCTAGGTTGTGACAGCCACAAACAATTGTCTGAATGTTGTGACAGCCACACACAATTGTCGTAATATTGTAACAGCCGCAAACAATTGTCGGAATGTTGTGACAGCCACAAACAATTGTCGTAATGGTGTGACAGCCACAAATAATAGTCGTATTGTTGTGATAGCTACAAACAATTTCCGGAATGTTGTGACAGCCGCAAACAATTGCCGGATTGTTGTGACTGCTACAAACAATTGTCGTAATGTTGTGACGACCACAAACAATTGTCCGAATGTTGGGACTGCCACAAACAATTGTCGCAATGTTGTAACAGCCACAAACAATTGTTGTAATGTTGCGACAGCCACAAACAATTGTCGTAATATTGTGACAGCTACAAACAATTGTCGTAATGTTGTGACGGCCACAAACAATTGTCGTAATAATTATTGTGACAGCCACAAACAATTGTCCCAATGTTGTGACAGCCACAAACAATTGTCCTAATGTTGCGACAGCCACAAACAATTGTCGTAATATTGTGACAGCCACTAAAAATTTTCGGAATATTGTGACAGCCACAAACAATTGTCGCTATGTTGTGACAACCACAAACAATTGTCGCAAGGTTGTGACAGCCACAAACAATTATCGCAAGGTTGTGACAGCCACAAACAATTGTCGTAATGTTGTGACAGCCACAAACAATTGTCGTAATATTGTGACAGCCGCAAACAATTGTCGGAATATTGTGACAGCAGAAAACAATTTTCGTAACGTTGTGACAGCCACACACAATTGTCGTAATATTGTAACAGCCGCAAACAATTGTCGGAATGTTGTGACAGCCACAAACAATTGTCGTAATGGTGTGACAGCCACAAATAATAGTCGTATTGTTGTGATAGCTACAAACAATTTCCGGAATATTGTGACAGCCGCAAACAATTGCCGGATTGTTGTGACTGCCACAAACAATTGTCGTAATGTTGTGACGACCACAAACAATTGTCCGAATGTTGGGACTGCCACAAACAATTGTCGCAATGTTGTAACAGCCACAAACAATTGTTGTAATGTTGCGACAGCCACAAACAATTGTCGGAATGTTGTGACAGCCACAAACAATTGTCGCAATGTTTTAACAGCCACAAACAATTGTTGTAATGTTGCGACAGCCACAAACAATTATCGCAAGGTTGTGACAGCCACAAACAATTGTCGTAATGTTGTGACAGCCACAAACAATTGTCGTAATATTGTGACAGCCGCAAACAATTGTCGGAATATTGTGACAGCAGAAAACAATTTTCGTAACGTTGTGACAGCCACAAACAATTGTCGTAATATTGTGACAGCCGCAAACAATTGTCGGAATATTGTGACAGCAGAAAACAATTTTCGTAACGTTGTGACAGCCACAAACAATTGTCGTAATATTGTGACAGCCGCAAACAATTGTCGTAATATTGTAACAGCCGCAAACAATTTCCGGAATGTTGTGACAGCCGCAAACAATTGCCGGATTGTTGTGACTGCCGCAAAAAATTGTCGTAATGTTGTGACAACCACAAACAATTGTCGTAATGTTGTGACAGCAACAAACAATTGTCGTAATGTTGTGACAGCCACAAACAATTGTCGTAATAATTATTGTGACATCCACAAAGAATTGTCCGAATGTTATTTCTATATAATTTATATTTTGTAGAAAAGTTCCAAAATATCGTGCTACCCAACCCATTAGTAATAATGTTGCCTAGCAACCAGAATTCTACGTAATTCTTGTCTTTTACGGAAACTACAGTAGGAGTGTTTCCATATTGTTTGTAACCCTGTTGAGCGCTAACTATTACCATTGGCCATAGTGGGAAAATTATCTCTGTTTCGGAACCAGATTCTGTATTTTCTAGTGCGCTTCAAGTTCTGCTTTAGATTTGCGCAATGCCATGGCATCTCTGACAGACACCAAAGTAGAGGATTGTAGAGTACTCCTAAGTCATCAGCAAAGTCTAGATCAGTTAGGTACTTGGCAGGATTTCCTCGACTTCTGGAGCCAGTAGGTGGAGTTATCATCACCCCATCATCATTATGATGATCTAAGGACATGCGTAGAACATAGTCAACCACAATTATGAACAAGAATGGTGCAAGTGTGTCTCCTTGGAGGACGCCCCATAACACTTCAAATGGTTCTGTGTCACTGTCAACAGTAGACACAAATGTTGTCGAACCATCGTATACGGATCTGATTGCTGCAATAATTTCATCAGGAATCCCATATAATGAATGTATGCTGAACATACGTGAGCGAGAGACTGAATCAAAGGCCTTGAAGAAGTCAACAAAGACAGCCAGATGCCTGTCTTTCTTTTTTGATAACTCTTCAATTATCCTTCTAAGTGCCAAAATGGGTTCCATGGTCCCACGACTTTTATGGAACCCATTCTGATTTCCATGGAGCAGTCCTCAATGGGATCCCTAATATAATTTAATAGATTTAATATAATTCTATTGTATAGCTTTGCAGCAATCGAGATCAATGAGATTCCCCGAAAAGAACCATAGAGTGTTAGGTTGCCCTTCTTGGGAACTGGCACCAACTTATTTGTTTTCATTTCTTGTGGGAATCTTGTTGTTCGGTACAGGTCTACTACCCTGCAAACAATTTAACGTTCATGTAACGTTATTCAACACTCATTTTCTAACAAATGAACGTTAGTATTCAACGTTGCATACTGTTGAATTATCGTTGGTTTGGCCGCAGTTCCAACGTTAAAAAATACTTTAAACCTAACTATAAACAATGACAAATGAGCGTTATTTTTTAACGTTGCATACTGTTGACTTATCGTTGGTTTTGCTGCAGTATGAATGTTATTTTTCAACGTTGCATACTGTTGAATTATCGTTGGTTTGGCCGCAGTTCCAACTTTAAAAAATTTCTTAAACCTAACTAAACTGAAGGTTATTCGTAAAAAATGTCGTTGTTGATGGTACAGTATAATCCAAACTTAGTATTTTTACATTTGAAAGCACATATTCTATCTTTTAATATCAATTAACCAAAATTGTAATATAGTAATCAAGTAAGTAATAATCAAACGAATGCTGAATTAAGTAGGCCTAATGTTAAAGTGTTTTTACTGTGTATTTACTTCAAGTCTTTACTTACTGTATATAGTAGGCCTGCTAGTGTACTTCTGTACATAAGATTACAGTGCGAGCTGCGAGCTACAGTATAATATAATTTGGCTATAAGAAAGGCACATTGAGTATGAAGTACTCAATCCTCGTCTTCTCTCTTCTACTCTTCCTCGTCTCCCTCCACACCATCATCGATTTCCACGGCAGCCATAGGAGGCATTGATAACCTCTCTTCCTCAACTCCAATGTCCTTGCCCTTCTCCTCTGCTTTTCTTGTTTTCTTTTCTTGTTTTCTTCCAGATAAACTGCAATAGAATAAATAAATATTATAAAATACCGGTGTCTGTAAATTTTTATACAATAAGAGATCGAGATTTGTCCCGAATTACATGAGTGTAGACAGAAAGACATACTAGATTCCGTCAAACATGAAAACTGACATCGGAAATGAAATCACCGACCCGGAAAACCCCCAAGGTAAAACTATTAGCAAATTAGTGTGCTTTTGTTATGTTCTACAACCTAAAGTAGAAAAGATGGACAAACAGACAGTCGGACAGACCGGCATAACATTTTAAGAAGTGAAGTTACGTTTCTGAAAATCTGGCAGCTGAAAAGGGGGTAAAATTTTGATCTAGAAATATTATGTGACCTTTCTACAGCAACCGCCACATATAATGTTAAATTAATAAATTATATTATAATAAAATTTCAGAAGTAGAAGTGATACAGAAAATTGACTTACTAGTTAACGCCTCCGTATCTATTAGGGGCCTGTCGGAAAAATACTGAAATGGCCCCATCGGCAGCCGTTTCCGTAAAACGTCCATCTTTCAGCAGCGCACCTATGAACCAGTGAAATGAATAAAACAATTATCATGATAATTTTTTACGTTTGGTATCTTATCCTACACTGTATTTATAACTGAATGTTGGGAGGTGAGTCTTAGCATGTCGGACATTAGTGGACCGTCTGCGGTCGTCGTTGTAGTTGGTAATTTTTGACACTAATAAGTCAGTTAATCTTTGATGAAATGGAACGCAACCAGATACAGATATAGCCTATCAAAAATTAAGACAGGTATGTATGCTACTACACATTTATATAGTTCCTCATCAGTCGGTACACTAATGATACATGCTAAAGCTCACCTAGCCTATTGCTGCGCGAAGGCCCCACCTTCACGAAACACGAGGTTGTAAATACACGTCTTTTCTGCAATTATTAATTTATTGTGGGGCGAGTCAAAAATGCGAGCCATCAGCGAACTGTTATAATTATACTATGGCCGTTTTTCAAAAGTCTCTGTGTGTGTGTGTGTGTGTGTGTGTGTGTGTGTGTGTGTGTCGGAAGCCAATATCCAATAATATTAATATATATAACTAGCCATAGTATAAGGATAATTGTTCGCTGAAATGGCTTGCATTTTTGCTGCACGAAGGCCCCACAACGTGTTGTACTGTATTAAATACAGTTATATCTTTCTTTTTCAATTTTGCGCCTAGAACACAGTATATAGGGCGCCTTATAAATATTTTTAATATTAATAATATTATAGGCCCTATAAGTAAAATGTTCTTACGTTTAAAACAGGCCAACAGACGTGGGCATGAATCCTCAAAGGATTCTTTGGTGCTCCGACGCCCAGTCTTCGAAAATCTTTGGGCCACAGTATTGGATAATAACGAGTTTCCTATATTTGTGGCGGCCTTGTTGTTGACTTGAGTGAAAGAGCGGAATTCCGTCAATCCCAAAAACTAGCTCAAGTTCTTTTAAACTAGAATCCACGTCAGATACTTCACATATGGAAAGAACCGCATTTCGCAATCCAAAATGATAATATTTACCACTTCCAATGGTTTTATGGGGTATAAGTTCGGTGGGTGTTCCTAATAATGTTCGACAATCTAAGGGCAAATTGAATTGAGGACAATGAGAACGAAAGATTTTAAGAAGTTTGTTTACAGAAGCTTGAGGTATATGTTCAACAATTGCCCACTGTGTGACATCCGATTTAAATGAAGCAGTTGGGGGTTCAAAATTATCAGTTAAACAAATATCAGAAGGGCACATGTCGGCATCGTAATCATATGAATCTGGCTCAATGTCACAAAATGCCTGCGCCTGATCATCCCCAAAAAGAACTGAAAGATCGGATTCTGAATCACTATGATTTTGGGGTTGGATTTGATCACAATGTGAAATAAGATCATCATCAACAGTATCATGCTGATATTGAGAATGTTCACGTGGAGATTCCTGTATCGGCAACGCTAGACATAAGTTTGGATTAAAAATACCAGAATTCATCTTAGATTTATAAATCGCAGTTTGTGAATCAAAGGAATCAGAATCAGAATCAAATTCTAACGCCCGTAACTCCCTAGCCAATCTCCGACGCTTGCTTCTATTGCTTGAGCCAGTGAATACTGGCAATCTCCCATCCATTGTTTTGTTTATTTAAGTAGGCCCTACAACTAGCCTAATGTACCATAGTAAATTTATTAATGGACACCTACGGTCGGTACCGTACATAGATGGATTCGAATTAATCTAACCAAAACAATAAATGAGAGTCAATAGCATATGTTACTGTTTATTTTTGTTCTACCAACTTGTTCCCTTCAGCTGTTAGTACCTCTGAAAAATGAAAATAAACAAACAAGAAGCATTTTAGACCACCTGCAATGGTATGCATAATTGTTTCTGCTAATGCTTTAATACTTTCAGTTTTCTGTCTGTCTGTCTTAGTAGGATAGGCGGATAGGCCTACCTGTTGTAGCATACTGACTGATGCATTTTACAATCACCCAAGATCAGAAAATAGGCCTGCTATGGTACCGGTATTTTTTTAAAAAATTTTATGTCCCAAATTTTCCGATCTTGTCCCACATTTCGTGCATTTCCCTTATCCCGAATTTCCCCAGTTTACCCTAGGCAGATTGGCCTATTCTGTATGGTACATTTCTGCATTTGAACTCTGGTCTATGCCTATCAGATAAAAAATTAATATTAGTATCATTAGAACCGGCTTAAAATTCTACTAAATTAAGTGCTTGTACAATAAATTGGGTGCTCCTATGAAATAGTTACAACAGTACCGGTACCGGTATCATAAATACCGTTAGGCCTAGTAAGAATAGGCTAATAACAAAACTGCCTCATTTCTAGCCAGTTGAAATCCAAACCAGCATCTGGCTGGTATTTCCATGAACTGGCTGGAAAAAAGTGTGATTTTATCTGGCTGGACAAAAACTTAATCTGGCTGACTGTACCTTACTGCCGTAGTACCGGTACTACTTCTGTCCTAGCTAAAAGTAGGCTATCCTTTAAAAAAAAAATGAGCAAAATTATGCCTGTCCGCTGTCCCCCCATTTTACTGGTAGCCTACCGGTACCCCATGTCGCCATGTCCCATTTTACCCAGTCTTACTGTCTTACGTAGGCAGACAGGACAGGCCTATCTGCATATCTAGGGTAAGACGGGGTAAAATGGGACCCCATGTCCCATTTTACCCCGACATGTCCCATTTTACCCCATGTCCCATTTTACCCCGTCTTACCCTACCGGTGCAGGCATACCTCATACTGCATACTCGGACTCCATACTGCCATACCTCACCTGCATACTGGCTCTGACTGTCTGAGCTCTGACATGACATAGGCCTACCGCTGAGCTGAACCGTATGAGCGTGCAACTGTACTGGTCTGCCGGTAGCTTAGGCTTACTGCTGTACTGGTACTGGGTCCGGCTGTCCGGGAAGTGCAGAAGTCAGAAGTGCAAGGCCAACTGCCTGCCGTAGCTGCTAGCTGTGTAGCCCTCTCGCCTACTGCTGTACTGCGCTACTGGTGTAATGGTGCCGGTGTATCGGTACAGCGGTACCGGTAGGTTACTTCTGATCTGACTCAGGTCACAAACATTACCGGTACCAGAATGGTAACTAACATTACTGCATTTATGCTTACTGCTAGTACTGGTACCGGTACTACGGTAGGCTTCCCTGACTGACAACTAAGCTAGGCCATCAGCGCAAAACCAGTACACAAACAGTATTTCATTGCAGCTCAGTAAACTGTACTGCTGTGTATATAGGGTACCTGACACTGACATCCTAATGTTCCCGCCAAAATTATTAAACCAATCACACAATTTAAGGAGTGCATGACATGTTTTCTGTGAATTTCCAACTTAAGTGTAACGTTCATCTATCGTTGAAATATTTAAAATTTTGATACGTTGTTTTCTAACTGAAAATCAACGGCAATATAACGTTTGATTAGAGGAAGTTTGAAAGCGTTATTTTTCAACTAAACTATAACGCTAATTGAACGTTTGATTATAGTTGAGTTACTAATTGTTGATTTCCAACAAAATTGTAACGGTCATTAACGTTTGATTATTGTTAGTTTTGTCATTGTTAGATTTTAACGAAACTGAGACACAATTTTAACGTTAGTTTTACGTTGACTGTTTGCAGGGTATGATGGGATAGATGAGCTTTAAACACTCAGGTATTTTAAAGACCTCAGGGGGAACACCATCTACTCCACTGGTACGATTGGTCTTAATGCTCTTTGCAGCAGCCTTCACTTCTGCAAAGGAGATATCGCCAATGGGAATATCTGGGAGTACAGACTCAGACGCTTTTACTTCTATAAAGTTATCAGGCAATACCCTGTCATTATTGAGGAGCTTTTCAAAGTGGGCCTTCCAACCATTGAGGCGATCGGCTGGTGATTCAGCCTTAACCTTGGTGGTTGGTTGGCTTTTCCGCCCAGTAAGCAATTTGATCGATTTCCATGCCTGGGATGATTGCCTGCTGTCGTCAGCATGATTGATGGCATCAACCTGTTGGTTTATTAGCTCCTGTAGATTAACAGAGATAGCAACATGTTCTACAGTAATAATGACTAGTACTAACAAAATATTCTAGAATAATAAGTGTTTTGGTTTTCGACCGACAACCTTGTCTGTAATATTGACAAGTAATAAAGAAGAAAGAGAACTCGAATTGTTAATTCAATCAAATAGAATAAATACTTCATTCGACCCTACACAATGGCTCCTGCATTCGTTTCCATATCCGTTTTTATCATTTGCTCAAATAACCCAAGTGGACGCCATTGATTTAGCACTTCAGTACTCCAGCCTATTCAAACGTCTCACAGTATATAAACGTAGGTGTAGAGTCGCGCAACACGAGCGGCTGCATACTCGAGTATGGGTAACCCGAGTACTTGACTCGTGCAGCACGAATACTAGTGATGTGGCGAATGTCCGCATCCGCATCCGCAGATATTCGCATGATTTTTCGTATCCGCATTCGCATCCACATCCGCACCCATGGCATGCGGATGTTACATGCACTATTCAAGCATCCTGTCTGAAGGCCCAGCAACCACTCAATTAAATTTTCAATAATAAATACTGGTAATTAATAGTAATTATAGTAGAATAGTAAAAATAGTAATAGTAATGGTAATTAAAAAATACAATAATAATAATACTTGTTTATTGTTTGACCAACATACATACAGACAGAAAAACAGACTGACTGACAGACATACAAAGAAACAGACAGTCAATATGCAGTCAAAAGTAAAAACTGACATCGGAAATGAGTTCGCCAACCTGGAAAACCACCATAGGCATATTTTGGTGAGGTTAAATGATTTTGTTTATTTTTTGACCGACAAACAGACAGACAAAAAGACCGACAGACATTTAGACAGTTTCTGTAAGAGGAGCAACCTCAGAATTTCGATTTTGTGTGTACCAGTCAGTGTGTGTACACGTACATTATTGTACACTATACACTAACACTCGACGGGAACAATATAAAACATGTTTGTTGTATTATTGTTTTGTTATATAAAGTCCCATTCTGTTTTATAACCTTAGACGCTTGTTAGTTTATTAATATAAGATTAGAATATAATATTAAAATGCTGGTATAACCTTGATGTAAAAGGGGGCCAGGGAAAAATATGTAGGTTTTAATAGACATCCGCATCCGCATCCACATCAGCATCCGTGCGGATGTCACCTCAGAAATCTGCATCCGCATCTGCATCCGTGGATGTTAAAAATATGACATTCGCAACATCCCTAACGAATACCACACGAAAATTTTCTAAATATTGGAATTTTTCCTCTAGTAGGTCCATCCAAATTAGGTTGAAATTGAGTAAAGGCTCAAAACGATTGAATTTTCCATTACAGATAGACGGACAGACAGGCAGACGGACATGATATTAAGTCCTAAAACTATTTGAAATTGTGCGCTAGTGGCTTCACTCACTAATCGTGGCTTGTTTCATAATATATTAATTTAATACAAAATACGGTGTTTCCCATAGTTCCATTTAACTTTTGTTATTGGGTTATTTAATGTGCATGACCATTCAGTTTGACAAAACATTAACGTTTCTGTCCATTACTCGAAATGGAAAATCTAGCCAAACTTTGACACTGATGAAAAGGCAGTCTGTAATGTAGGCCATGTAGGCCTATTTTAAATGTTTTTCAAATAAAATAATATATTCGATATAAAAACGTAATAGAAAACACTCTTTACTCACTTTTTAGCAAAATTATGATATTCTGTTCTCGTGTGTTGAGTGTTACGCTTTTTGGCATATGGGCACTCGTTTTGCTCGTATTAGAAAGTCGACCACTCTGATATAATACTATTCAAATATTACTAAACTAAAAATGACATTGAAAAAAGCGCTATTTTCCGAATAGTTATATTGTTATCGAAAAATATTAATATATACCCGACCTTGGTCGGTAAATCGAACGTAACATGGAAGCAGGACAATGAAGATGAAATTGGATGTTGAATTTGGATGATCACATAGATGGAACCCCGGTAAAATTTAGCTACATATATAAAAAATGATTTAATAATTTAATAAAAATTTACTATTACTTTAATATTTATTTAATAATTAATTATTATAATGATTATAATCATCATCAGCAATATTATAATTATCAATAATCATTTAATTAAATTTTTCATAGTTAAATTAACCTCGTCTATTTATTGAATACCCGTAATTTTGGCCTCTTTGAAGGCCCGTGTTTAGTCTGAGATGCCATACTTCATTTGTCCGACCATGAGAATCAAACATACAATATTTATTATCATCTGGTAGCTGACCAACCACAACAGCGAAATTACACATTGTTAGAATACATAAGTCAGTTGAGATGGATGACTTTTAAGGCCATCTGTCATTGTTGAATTACTATCTAAAATATCTACTCAAGTGAGAGTAGTCAACATGTTGACTTTAAAGAACAAGCGACAGCTCCTGTCCATCCAGTACTACAGTTAGTTGTAGAAAATAAAAAATATTATATATATAAAATATATATTGGAACTTATTATAATTTTTACTTAAAAGACTTCAACAAAATCAACCACCAAATTCAGATTTGTTGAACTTTATTCTTGATATTAATTAGATTTACTAGCAATAACAGCTGCCCAAACTTGGTTTACTGTGATTGGTTAACACTGATATTGCTTAGTCACAATATTGGAATATCCATTGAAAATCACTAAGCCAAGCCAGCGTATATATAAGGTGACCGATTACAATGCTGGCCAACATAATCATGTCCAATGAACACTGGCCTTCCAGGCACCCTGATCTTGTTCCATATGGTTACCAAACTCAGTAGTTAATATCACGAATAAACATGAGTAAATTCTACTGAGGGCTTGAAGGACAATGGCGTTACCAAAACAAACTTCACAAGATTGGTTTGTTAGTTCTGTGACAAATTCCGGATCAGTTCAAATGGCCCAGGAGCAGGGAAAATTCCCATGAATGCTCCAGGAGAAAGTCAAGTCTCGCACTTTCTTTCTCATCATCAAAGGGGAATCAGTGATTCCTTGAGATGAAATACGGAATGTATCAAACGTACCGTTTCCATCCCCACATACCCAAACCAAGTCCATATTCCACTTTTCAGCTTCAGCATGGAACCTGGAAGCTGCATTTGTTTGTAACACCATCTGAGAGGTTGAACATCACAGCATCTCAGTCGATGCAGTGGGTAGTGGTGTACTGTCAGTGGCTGATTATAGTACACCCTGAGTGACTAACCCTAAAGAATTAGTGTTATTGGTCTTCGAAAATTCCAAGATGTAATAATGGGTTAATTAAACCTGTGTGACGGGATCCCCGAGTTGGCGAGGGAATCCTGACCGGGTTTGTCGTGGTTCAATACGCGTCGCCGCATCCGCTTACTGTGGCTGAAGGCTGAATGACTGAAGGCCGAAGGCCGGTATAATATGTAAATATGCTCCTTGTAACAAGTACGAAAAATAGAAAAGAAGGTCTCATCACTCACTGGTTTGGTTAGTCCCTTTTAAGCATTTGTACCCAAAACAAAAACTATCCCGGCCAGCCTGCAGGGGTAGAACCCCACGACCTCTGGAGCGATATTAATTCAATGAAATGTATTTAAATGCTACGCAAGGCTTGAAAAAATAATTGAATACGCGTGTTTGTATTAGAACACGATCTTTAAAAATACAAAGTATGCATGCTGTCATGTTGTTCGTTCAATATGCTCAAATTAACAATAAACACAATATTGCACTGTTCTAGAGTTAATATACGGAAATAAAAACCTCCAGCGAATAAAACTGTAATAATCACTTCTGCCTTATCCTTCAGCAAATTAACCTAATATAATAACCTCGGCCTGCGGCCTCGGTAATTATACAGGTTAATTTGCTTCTGGAACGGCAACAGTGATTATTCAGTTTTATTAGCTTCAGGTTATTATTTCCGTATATTAACTCTAGAACATTGCAATATTGTATGTATATCACCCAGCTAAAGCCAAAATACCCAATGTAACTATATTAACATTCCTAATAAAAAAAAATTCTAGAACTTAAATAACTGTATATCAACCAGTTAAAGTATAGCCTGTGTGACCGTTTTTTTTTTAAAATTTTGCATCAACTTTTCGGTTAGCATTTCGGTCCGTATAGCACTACATTTATAAATTCTATATCATTGATAAAATGGCAACATGGAGGAGTTGCAGGACAATATAAAAGTATTATATACTATTCTAGAACATAAATACAATAAAAAATTTAATGAACATATAGCTAGTTTTTTTTATTTTAACATAACTAGTAAATTAAAATGAAATATTTTTAAGTGAATTTCTTAATACTTTTAAATGAATATTGATAAATAAGTTTATGGGTTTATTCTTTTATAATCCAGTCCCTGACCTTAAGTCCCGTAGGAATTTCGAGGTGGATGCCGTTTCTCACTTGAACTGGGTTTGGGGTCCAAAAATGAAGAAAAAAAAATTGGGTAGACTTTTAGGTTCCTGGGCCTAAGTTTTTTATGACGTCATAAATATACAAATATTCATCTGTGTCCTCATCACTTTTCCAAATCAAGAGTACAAATGATAATTATTATTTAGCTGTTGTTACCAGTTAACCAAATATAACGGTTTTACGATGCTCCAATTCATCATAAACCGATCGAAGCGAGTTATAAAGAAACGAGGGCACAGTAAAATAGTTATATTGATATGATCACTGAGTGAATTTATTATGAAATGTTATATAATGTTAATTAAATGCTATGAATTATAAAATGTTCTTATTATGGAATATTGTCGCACTCCATTTCAAAATTGCATTTGCAAAATGATGTGCAAGAAACGATATCTTTCCGGCATCTATATCGCATAGTATTGCACTTCTTGCAGAAGCAAGTGATCGTCGCCCATTTAGGTAGTTCATTATTCCAAGGATCGGGCATGATTGATGAGTCATTCTCATTAATAGACCATCAATAATCTGTTGGTTCTAGGTTGGGCGAGTTACTATTTAATACTGATGTACACAAATAAACATTGTAGAAGGCGCGCAACAAATGACCCTGCAATGAATGACTTGAACAAGGAAGGTTTAATAAGTTTGGAGCACCTTCTTGTCTAACGATTTCGGATCGAAGACTGTCAAACGTTTTACTAGTCGATCGTGGCTTTATGACCTTAACCAAATATTGCTCTGCATGTTTGAATGATTCTTTATTAGGTGGGAAACATCGCCCGAAGTTCTTTAAATAGAGTTCTGGGTGCACCTTTAGGGCTGCCCTTTTGGTGCCTATTTTGCTAGTAACATCAGATCCAGTGAGGTAATGACATGCAAGTATAGCCTCACTAATAGGACCGATCTGTTCCACAAGTCGATGAATTGGGATAAGTTCTGTTGACGTTTTTCTCATCCATAACTCTGACAAACCATTCTCGTGAAAAGTGTTGTAGAAATGGATGAGCAGCACCAACACATTGGTATCATTTGAGAGCACGATGATTCTTTCAGATCCATCTTTAACCGCGTTCAAAATATGCGGAATGAGACGCAGGTCTGCTTCTTCAATGTTGAACTTCTCCAGACCTTCGATCGCTCCTCCACTGTTCGCTTTTAGAATTACTCCAGGTATAGATTCATCTTCGCAAACTACACCACTTAAGATAGTGTCCCACGGTTGGTTTTCCAACACACCCAATATGAATCCTTTAAGCGCATCTTGTAACAACACTTTATTTTCTCCTGATGCCCAAAACCTATCTATCTGAACTGGAATCATCACATCAGGAGTAATGGGAGGTGAGTGATAGTTGTTGAACTGAAGATCGTCTTTCTCTCTCTGCATTTTTGATCGATGATGGTAGATAACTGTCAAAAACGTAATCAACTCGATTAAATATGCAGACACTCTTCACAATACGGTTGGACGCTTCGAAAATTTCACGAAATGTTCCCTTTCCCTTTAGTGGTATTCTGCGAAGTTGATTCATAACATCAACAACAAGACATGTCTTTAGTGCGGTGTCTTTTTCAAAATTCATGTCTACACTTTCCATCATTCTCATTAACTCAGAAATTAAACTGGATTTCATTGGCTTAGTTGTAGCACCATGACTATCAATCAAAGACGATGGTGTGATATCGAAACTAAGGATCTCTTCCATTTCCATTCCTCTTTCCTTAGCGATATCAACTGACCTTTGCGATTGCAACAGTTCTTTGATATAATTTTTATGTTGTTGTTTTGAGAATTGATCCCCGATTGTTGTACTTTGAAAAGTAGGAAGATTTTGTCTATGTATGGTAGCTGATAGAGGCTTGGAGCACTTGATAAATCTTTCATAATGAAAGGAGGAATAGACATTGTCTGCCAGGGTCAAAAAGTTAAGTAGCTTTTCGGAAGTTGATGGTGGTACAATTTCGTTTAGCTTTTCGGAAGTTGATGGTGGTACAATTTCGTTTGTTAATAAATTATGAAGTTTAACCTCACCTCCATTAATATAGGGATTTTCTTTGCATTCGATATACTGCACCATTTTTGCTATACTTAAATCCATCTCGTTTCTGAGGTTTCCACTCATGATGTATCTGCAGTTCATAATCGACTTGTCTAACATTAAGTAGTACTTGCATTGCTTGTCGAATTGAAAGAACCTCATGATAGACCAGGTTCCATTCTGCAATATAGTCTTTTCGCTTAGATTGACCAATAATTCCACCACTTGACTTTTGAGATCTATTTATTGTCTGTTCCAGAGCCATATCGACACCAACCGCATTAAACTTCCCTTTAGTTCTCTGTACAACAAAATGGCCTTTCATGAACTGATCATAAACCTCAGGATGTGATTTATCAAGATTCAGCATTTGCTGAAGAAATAATGATCCCCACCTTAAGAAATTTATTCTGTCAAATATATGAAAAACAGGAATAACTTGCTTCATTGTTCCAGATATAGTTTCCAGTTTCCCTCTCTATCTGCTCTAATAAGGCACTTCAAAAGACCTACAAGATGTAAAAAACCTTCCAGATATTGGCATTGTTCAGAACGCTCTATATTTTTATGTGAGAACGTTTCAAATTCTTCTAATATAGATTTTGAATTTGTACTTAGAATTTGTACTCATCATCTTGTATGTTGCTTAGAAAGGATTTCCATTTTAGTCGCTCTACAACTTCCGCCAGCATAAACATCCCCTTAACTGACCTTACATAATTGCTACCCTTTAAGACACTTTCAGTAATGTTAGGTCCGAACACACTGTTTTCAATAAGAACACATTCTAGGCCGCTACC
Source organism: Nemertoderma westbladi (assembly GCA_032718475.1). Classification (NCBI taxonomy): domain Eukaryota; kingdom Metazoa; phylum Xenacoelomorpha; order Nemertodermatida; family Nemertodermatidae; genus Nemertoderma; species Nemertoderma westbladi. The sequence continues at coordinate 2,818 of JAUCBJ010002916.1, read as the reverse complement.
TGCAACATACTTTCCAATACATGCAAGGAGTATTTTTGTAAGATGAAATGACCCCATTAGAAGCACAATATCACTAAATTCGTTAGACACCAATTGAATTTCAGCAGCAATATGGTAGACTCCTTCATCACATGCAAGTGGAAGTGCCTGTTGTTGTAGATGGACAAGTAAGCTTTGAAAATTTTTCATAGCTGAATATACACTGTCATACTTAGTAACAGGATAAGGTAATATTGGTAGAAAACCTACATGTTGTAGAGGGACGTCTTCGTTTGAGATAATTGCGTGAATCCCAGACCATGTCACAGTGTTTTGGTTGTGTAAACCTCCTACAGCTTGTAGCATACTTATCACAGTCTCCTCTTGTCTTACATCGCTATTTGTTGAGCACGTTGTCACTTCAGAAACTGGAACATCCGGTGGGATTTGTATAACTGATTTTGATGGTTTATCATAGGATCTGAGATGTTGACAAGGAAGTAAGGATCCAGAGCGCTTAGCTGATTTACTCTGAACGATTGTCGAGAGTTTTGGTTTGCTTGGAATTACACTTGGAGCTTCTTGGAATAAAACCATAACGGTGTCGTGAGTTCCCTGTAGACCAGAAAGGGTGGATTCCTCATGATCGAAATTATCCATTGCTCCAACTGTAAAGTTATTTGATGTAAAGTGACTTGGAAGAGCTGCGTTTATGGAACAAGAATGAATAGTGTATTGTGCAAGATTTCTACGCGATTCCATAACCTCGTTATAGCTGACTGAGAGACCAGCTTTATTAAATGAAGTTATAAGTTGTCTACCTTTACATTTTTCATGAATTGAATGACCAACCATTAAATGCAGCGGTGTTTTCTTTCTTCCTTTATGAACATTATAATATAGTACAGTACAGGCCACCAGAAAAAGCAGATTTCATCCAATGTGATCACATGTGAACACATTTGTTCAAATCATCTGATTGGCAGGTTATGGCGAGATATCTTCTAGATCACACAGCAGGAGGCTAACTTGCTGGGACCGACAAAGGCTTTGTGTGCGGTGCAACTGTATGTCTGATATCAGGTAGATGAGAGAGCCCCAGGGGGGAACATTGCGGACATGGGCTGTATTGGTAGAGAGAGAACTACATACAAGACAACATGGAGGTTCATGGAGTGTGTGGGAGTGGATGGGTATATGGATGGAGGAGCCTAGACCATTGAATAATTAATTTAGCGCAGGGAGATGTCGCGCCATTAGTCTGACACCGAGAGGGCACAGAGAAACACCAGAAGATGCCTTAACATCACTAACTATAGGCCTGCCTACTAGACACTATTAACCGCACACTATAAAGGTAAACAAAATCCTTATCGCATTTCCAGCTGCAGTGAGTGACAGTTCGCGGCAAACTACAGAGAGTTTCCAGATTACTAAGCGTTTCAAAAGTATTCAATTGTATCCTTTGGCGAAAAAATTTTGGTTGTTGCCAATTCAATTATGTTCAATTATGTTCAATTGTCCCGTTCAACAACATTACATTACACTGGTACACATTTGATAAAATGTGTTCACAATTGTACAAATCTGCGTTTTCTGGTGGCCTGTACTGTATCTGGAACAGCGCTCTAATCCTGCATGATAAATTGGATTCTGATTTATCAGTTAGAATATCGCCCTCATTGACTTCTGGGTCACCATTAACATCTCCTTCACCATCAGCTGACAAATCCGGTTGATTGTTTCCATTAACAGAAGAAAGGATATAAAGTTTGTCAAAATTTAATACCTGAGACAAGAAATCAACTAATGGTTCTGGAATTGGCGTTTTTTTCCAAGAATATTCCAGTTGATTGGAATCTCCAAATTCGTCATCAAGATTAAAATTTGCTTCTAAGATCGATTTTCTGACTAGTAGTCCAGCATCCCTCACAGTGTCAACAGAACGAAGTTTAGCTGCTACCTGGTCAGTTGAAAGCGAAGACGAGTACACAAGAAGTGGCTGATTCATTTCAATTGGTTTGGAAAACTGGATTTTGTCACCGAATAGTTTAATCATGTAAAGTTTAACTTCTTTGTTTGTTAATACACAGTCTTCAGACTTTCCGCTCACAAAATCTCGAATTTCACTGAGTGTCAAACCATAACCACTGTCAAAAATGTCTTGAAGCAGTGGTTTGATGTAATTTATAGCTTTGCCTTAAGAGGACGTTGCTTGTTCGAGACCATAAGATTGCTGGCATCGCCTCTTATATTTTTGAATATATGCTTCAAGACAAAGCTTGTGATAAAATAAATCCGCGGCAAAGACAGCTTGTACATTGTCAAGATCACAGGTTTTGACGTATATTTCATCCTTAAAGAAATTAGTAGCTGCAAGAAATGTTGTTGCTCTATTTGTCTCGCATATCCTGTATTTCTCCCTAGTACTGCCATGCTTTTGATTACCGCATATAATGCAAGTTAATTGGGTGGGGTCGTCTTTAGGAAATGACCCTTGGTGACGTGAGGCGATTTCGGACCTGAGCCTTTTAGTTGGACTTGGAACAGACTCATTTTCTTTTCCGTTGGTTTCCTCTATCACTTCCGGGTCTCTTTGTTTTTTTGGAAGTGTTTTCTTTAATGTGTATAATTTGTAACACTCATTGTCGCAATGATATACAAACTCAGAGTCTAATCCCAGATAATTTATCCTTTTCAAAACGATATCTTTTCGGATTTGTGCGGCTGCTATTATTTTCTTTCTACCTTCGGTTCTTCCGGTAACTGTGATATTGTCCCCTGAACCCCCTAACCTAACATGTTGACAGATAACACACCGTGAAGCATCACAAACAAT
>JAUCBJ010002914.1:0-13132 GCA_032718475.1 Nemertoderma westbladi | reverse complement strand
ACTACTAGAGTACTACAACAGTACAGCAGTATTGTTTAATTGTTTCATGTTTCTTATAACGGTGTGACGGTGAACGGCTGAACGGTGGATACTGGATACTGGGTTATGTTTGGTACCGGTAATACAGTAATATTGGTATTATTATGATTACCGGTACCGTTAAGCCTACCGGTACCTCTTCCCCGATCCGGGTTATTATATAGGCTAGGGCCTAACTGCCTAACGCTCTATAGGCCTACTGTGTTTCTCTCAACAAAGATTAAAGATATACCGGTAACAATGAGTCTTCTTCGCATTCCAGTCATAAAATTTCGTCGCAAAAAGATTAATACTATTTATAATAATCAGAATACAACCTCCGGGTTGCGTTTATTACCGGCATTATGTCGGAGGAACTCGTTAACCTCTCTGCGCTCATTCACTTCCTCCCCTATCCGCAACCAAACCGAACCGGAAACTCCGCGTCCGGAACTAATCGGAACCGAGTTCCGTCCGTTGTATCTGGACGCTCAGAGTACGACACCGATGGACCCGCGTGTTATAGACGCTATGATGCCCTACACAGTTAGTCACTACGGTAACCCGCATTCCAGAACGCATTACTACGGCTGGGAGACGGAGGCCGCTGTAGAAACCGCTCGCAAACACGTCGCAGATCTAATAACGCGGATCCCAAGGAGATAATATTCACTAGCGGCGCCACCGAGTCCAATAACATCGCGATTAAAGGAGTCAGTCGTTTCTATAAGAAATACAAGAAACACATAATAGCTAGTCAAATCGAACATAAATGTGTGTTGGATTCATGTCGGGCCATGGAAGCTGAGGGTATAGAGGTAGGCGGGGTTGTTACTGCAACTACCGGTAATATAAGGGCTGAAGGGCCTAAGGCCTAAATTATGTAACGCCCATCCATCCGATAATATTCTTTCTAAACCTGTAAATTTTTGTCGAATTTAATGTTTAATTTATATATTTTTTTAAAAACTACAGGTATTTTTGCCGCTATTTCCAGACATGGTCAGACACTTCCTGCTTACCTTTTAATGTAAATAGCTTATCATTTATTTATGTCTCATGAATTTTTAATTATTAATAAACTCCCCTCCCTCCAGGTGACTTACCTACCGGTCCAACACTCGGGTATTATTGACCTCTCGGAACTGGAGTCTGCTATTCGTCCAGACACGGTTCTAGTCTCTATAATGGCTGTAAACAACGAGATAGGAGTGGTCCAACCTGTTTCCGAAATCGGGTCAATCTGCCGGAAACACAAAGTATTCTTCCACACGGACGCCGCCCAAGCAGCAGGTAAGATCCCGTTGGATGTGGACGCGTCCAACATCGATCTAATGTCCATAAGCGGACACAAGCTGTACGGACCCAAGGGGGTGGGGGCCTTGTATCTGCGGCGGCGTCCTCGGGTGCGAGTGGAGGCCTTGCAGTCGGGAGGGGGGCAGGAGCGGGGTATACGTAGCGGCACTGTGCCGGCGCCGTTGGTCGTGGGGTTCGGTTCCGCGGCGGCGGTCTCCCGAGCCGAGATGCAGTACGACCTGCAGCATGTGACTCGGTTGTCTACGCGACTGGTCGAGCGGGTGACCTCGGAGCTGACTCACGTGGTGGTTAACGGGGACCCCGTGCGAACCTACCCCGGTTGCGTTAATCTTTCCTTTGGTGCGATCGAAGGGGAGAGTTTGCTGATGGCTCTGAAGGACGTCGCTTTGAGTTCGGGTTCGGCTTGCACATCGGCGTCGTTGGAACCGTCGTACGTTCTCCGAGCTATCGGAACGGACGACGACTTGGCGCACTCCTCTATACGTTTCGGTATCGGTAGATTTACCACCGAGGAGGAGGTTGATTACACCGCCGCTCTCACAATCAAACACGTTAACCGATTGAGGGAAATGAGTCCGTTATGGGAGATGATTCAGGAAGGTGTTGACATAAAGACAATACAGTGGTCGCAACATTAATACATTTACCTCTCTAATATACCCAGAAATAATTGTATTCATTAAATTGCCTTGCCTTTATATCTCGCTCTTTATGTAAAGTTTCAGTATTTAAGACATAGTACTTTTTTTCCCGATTGTAGAAAATTTATCCCTTAGAAAAACGTGTGATTTACATGTTTGCTGTGGAAAAAATAATTGTTAAATTATTAACCGAGATTCGTTCCCACGACTTCCTGTTTGCTCGGCCAACTTATGGACTAGAGGGTATTTCTAAATTCTATAAAATAAATAAATGATATACTATTTACTTTGCTACTCCATTTTCGAGAGAAGAGAAAGAGCAATTATATGAATAATTAAACGTATTACACGATAAATCATTTTATTTTACCTCATGTATTATTAGTGTAGGCCCTATTATATGTCGGCGGAAATAAAGCGCTATTTTTCTTCCATGCAATAAATATTTGTTAATATTTATTTAATAAATAATTTATCGTTATTTTCCGGGCTTAAGGTTTACTTGTAATTGTATTTTAAAAACATGCAAGCAAACAATTTCTGAAAATAAGTAGACTATTTACAAACTAGTTAGTAAAGTAACACTGCAGTTTGCAGATCAGAGTTGTCTTTATTCGAATAAAATACCGAGTGATTGCAAATATACGAGGATCGAAACCCGTAAACGTAAAGTTATTCGCGACATGTTCGTCTACGTAGTTCCACAATTTAAATATAAACCTGCATATTATAGTTTCGTTACATTATGTAGATTCCCCATCGCTGGTGAATTTATTGTAACGCCGTACACCATGTCCCAGAATATAGTGTCGTAATTCAGTGACACGCCCCCCCCCCCCCCCCCCTAATTTTTCTACAAATCTTAATGAGATTGCATGAAATTTGAAACAGAGATATAGTTTCACCTAGGGATGTCCCGGAATTCCGTTCCGGCCGGAATTCCGGTGGTTTTTGCCTGATTCCGGTTTCGGCCGGAATTGCCGGAATGGGGTCAATTCCGGCCGGAATTTTACCGGAATTGCAAGGTTCATATATAGTTTGATAGTTGCAATTAGTTTGTTAAATTATTATCAACATTTATATATTTTTTAAACATTATTACCAATTAGTTTAAGATACTTTTCAACACTTGTAAACAAGTATAGAAATAAAGATTTCTTCGACCGTTAGAGCTAACATTTAATGATGAAAGGCATAGATGCCCGATGGTTAGCCCCTTCAAACAATTCGTGTCGAATCGAAGATTGTCTTGGCCCACATGCAGGGATCGAACCCACGACCTCCAGATAGATTGGAAATCGATGCAACCACTACACCAAGGTGGAACCTAATTAACCTATCTAACGAAGGAAAATTCACAGCCACCCTGTTTATTAAAGTGAATTCAATCTTGATGGGTATATATGTAACACATTTCCAAAAAAAATTCACCTATGGGAATCAAACTAAAATGGTCCCACCATATGTTACACCACTTAGGTAGTATTCATATACAATTCACAATAATCCTCTTAATTTACATTAACTAATTAAATAAACCCTTTGTCCTTCTGAAGATATTTTATGAAATGCATCATTAGGCCCCCGTGCTCCACTGGTAAGTCGTTTTCAGATTTTGTCTTAGTCAGAATCTCAAAATGAATGCCTCCTTGCTCCATTGGTAACACAAGTCATAAGTCATTTGATAGAAAATATAAGATGCATCTCAAATTTACTGCATATTTATACCTAAAGTATCCAATCACAGGCCTCTTGCCGGATATATCACATGAGTCATATGTCAAAAGATGGAACATGGGACATAATCACTTTCGACTCATACTGTAGGTCATAACTTACGATTTACCAGTGGAGACGCTCCCATTGAAACCAATGTGTTCCATAATTTATTCTGACTAAGACTTTATAAGACTTACCAGTGGAGCACGGGCCTTAAATGGTGGTTTTTCCAATTTAATTATTACAATTTGCTTATAAAATGGCGTTTTTTTAGATTGATTTTACATTATTTTACATTGATTTTGTACATTATTTTACATTGATTTAATTATTAAATAATATGATAATTACAGGAGGCTAAATAAATTGCTAACCTTCTAAAGTTAGCAATGAAACTCGATTAACGATTAACACAATTACAATTACTACTTTAACCTAAAACTAATATAAATATAAAACGTTATTACAACACGTACAGGTCCTGCGAATGGTCGTTAGTTCAGTCCTGCGTCGTAGGTGCTGCATAATATAGTAGTTTTGTTTCTTTTTACAGCAAATCCATTTCTTACCATAAATCTATTTATTCCCAGCAACTAGGTATTTGGTTAACGTAGGTTTTTAGGTATGACTCTGGTGAAAATGGTAAAAACTATGGTAAAAACCTATCTTTTGGCCAAGCTTATCGATTTTAGAAAAAAAATGATATTGAATAATGCCGAAGTACCATCCCGTCACCATAATAGGCCATAACGGCCCAGGCCATTCTCCACTCCACCCACCTTAATTCCCCCCAAGGTTCTGATTCATCTCATTATCAAACTTAGCTGTAGAAATTAAAAAAATTCATCTGTTTCACAAAAAATTATACAGTTTAATGGGTCATTTAGTGTATTTCACTAATTATAGAAAATTCCGGTTCCGGCCGGAATTCCGGCATGTTGAATTCCGGTTCCGGTTCCGGCCGGAATCAAAATATCGATTCCGGGACATCCCTAGTTTCACCTCCCGACCACTGACTGGTTGAGACAGAGTTTTTATTTTGGCTTTTAATCTTTAGCTACATGCGTTTAAAAAAAGTTTCTCCAGCGATATTACACCAGTTACACCGCAGTTATTCTTATACCTTATAGCTGTTTGTTGACACTAATGGAAAGCTGGCCTTACAAGGATTTCAAATATGTAATACAATTTGTATTTCGATGAAAAATAGCTGAGATAGGAGCGTTCAAATGTTGCATGGTTTTGCACCGTCGCGAAGTTATTTTAAACCATATTCTGGAACACTAATAGTATGATTAAAGATGTAATGCATTGTTGCCCAGCTACGTATTTGGATAAACAAAATGTTCCAGAATATGATGCATTTATTAAATACAGTAGAATAAAATAGCCTCGCGCAGGTGCATAACCATGCAAGATTTGAACGCTCATATCTCAGCTATTTTTCAACGAAATTCAAATTGTGTTACATATTTAGAATCCTTGCAGGGCCAACTTTCCATTGGTACCAACAAACAGCTATAAGGTAGAAGAATAACTGCGGTGTAACTGGTGTAATATCGCTGGAGACACTTTTTTTAAACGCTTGTAGCTAAAGATTGAAAGCAAAAATAAAAATTCTGGCTCACCCAGTCAGTGGTCGGGAGGTGAAACTATCTCTGTTTCAAATTGCATGCAATCTCATTAAGATTTGTAGAAAAATTAGGGGGGGGGGGGGGGGGGGGGGGGGTGTCACTGAATTACGACACTATATTCTGGGACATGGTGTGTAGCCGTTCTATGCTAATTGTACAGCTTTGTCGTTTTTGTTAGTTGTAGTAACTGCTATTAAATGCATAAAATCAATACTTATTTTCAACCTAAAAACCCATCAAAAATCTGATAAATTGGTAAAAATTACTACTTCACTTAATTTACTTTTCTACTCAACGACACTGTTTATGATCATGGGGAGGAAGGAGATATTGCAGATTTCAGCAATATGATTGCAGATACAGACCCTACAATATTTTTTATGTAAACTTATCTCACTAATATGCTCGCTCTGTACATAAATTCACTCGGGTCATGACACAATATATTATGCTTAACATTTAACATAAAAATATAGCGATTTACGACTCAAAATTGACACCTTAGTATTTTGTGGCAATTTTTGTTGCGATTCAAAACGGTTTTCAAAAGAGGAATGGTAAAAAAATAAGGCAAAAAAAATTTCTTTAAATATCGTCTATATCTTAACGGATCCCAAGAGGGTTGAAATTTTGTGCCATCGCGATGCACCATAATGAAATTTATAACAATATAACACATTGATGAAAGATCAATGACTCAAAAAAGAACTTCCTGCATGCATCAAATGTCATCAAATGGGTCCAAACTTAGTTAGATACCAAAATTTCAATTTTTGGATCAAGGGAAGTAGTGCCACAGGCACATGACCAGAACTTACCCTTTGGCGCAAGTGATGATTATTCTCAATTTTTGCGATGGCCAACTTTGAGTTCCCCCTACTGCATTCAAATTATGCTCATTAGAACCGCAATGACCGATTTAGTGGGGGTAGACACCTTCAAAACAAACGTAGAGCGAATAGTTCTTGAGATATCCCAGAAAATGTGAAGTCCGGCACAAGTCTACATTACCGCCTTGATGTGATATGGACAAATACACTAAAAATGATATTTTGAATTATCTCAAGGAATCAAGAATAGACACATCACAGAAATGATCGATATAGTGGGTGAAGACACCTTCAAAATAAGAGTAGAGTCATTAGTTCTTGAGTTATTTTACAAAATGTCAAGACTATGTCCACAAAAGGAAACTTGATATTAATCGATTTAGTTTAGTTTATACACCGATTTAGTGGGGGTTGACACCATCAAAACAAGCGCAGAGCGAATAGTTCTTGAGATATTGCAGAAAATGTTAAGTATGTCACAAGTCAACATTACCGCCTTGATGATTTATAGACAAATACACAAAAACGTTACTTCTAATTATCTTCAGGCATCAAAAATATACACATCACTGCAACAAATTGATTTAGTGTATACAGACACCTTCAAAATTAAAGAGTAGTGATTAATTCACTATAGTTTTTGTACAAAATGTGTGGTTAACTAATAGAGTATCACAAACTCGGTATTTAAGAAATTTTACCAAACACCAATAAATCAAAGAAAGGGGAAAGTTAACCCCCCCCCCCCCCCCCCTTCAACCTCCTAGCTAGTAGCGCCCCCCAATTGTGATTTTGTGTTTTGTTTTGTGCCTGTTTTGTGCCGCTATTACAAGGGGGGTGGGGGAGCACCCCCCTATTTTTGAAATTGACAAAACACTTTTTTATTCTACAGTATCATGTTCCGAATTTAATTGAGATTTCAAATCTGCAAGCAGTTTTCTCATATCTTTTCTCAAACCCAAGTTATTACCCAAAACGTAAGAGCTAGGCTGATTTTTGACAAACCTTCGAGCAGCACTATATTTTACAATTGTATGGGGCCCTTTTCATAAAAAAGGCTCTCACGGTACAGATAGATATTAATAAAATTGCCGTAAAATTAACGTTGTTTTACTATAGTTATCTGTTTAGCAAGCATGATAAATTTCGTTGAATTTCATTCATTTTTGACAAAGTTATTGTTGAACATAGAAAAATGGTATTATATAAAATAGCGGGAAGGTTTGAATTGTTCCTTAAACTTTAAACACCCATATCTCAGAATTTCGTGTACTGACTGAGAAATAAAGGAGTTTCTTTACGCCGTTTCTTACTTTATCTGTTATAAAGTATTATACAATCCAATTAATTTCTCCCACTAGGGGCATCATCAGGGAAATAAACTAAAAAACAGAAATACTGTCAGCAGACTCAACTCAACTCAATTAACAGATAAAGTCGGGCGTAAAGAAACTCCTTTATTTCTCAGTCAGTCAGTCATTACACGATATGCATTGTCGCGCCCTGAAGTCGGCTTGCCGTTTGGTTAATAACTTTAATATCTCAGAATGACGTTCTTTCATGAAAAAAGGCTATTTCTCCGCCAATTTTAACTGAAATGAGTTGAAATTTGGTACACTTGTTAAGAATACACCTTTCTCCATACTTCATCTGAACAAACTTGGTTTGAATTGCCCTGGAGCCTTTTTATATCAAAAAGGCCAAATAAAGCCCATTTTTTGGGCCTTTTTATTAGTTCTAAACCTTTTCCTTAACCTTTTCCTACAGTACCTATTCTTATAGACAAAATTTGTTGAGAAGTAGGGTTCTTCTGAACTTATATCCAAATATCGAGAAATTTCAACAAATACTGTATTTGGTGGAGAAATAGCCCTTGGCGCAAAAAGGCACTTTTGGCCATTACGGAGCCATTTTGGGGCCAATTTTAAAAAGATTTGGTTTGGTTATTCTTACACAGCCCAGACGATGTTTAGTAGCACAAGCAAGCAAGCAAACAGTCGGCCGAAGTCGAACTAAACTCGCTTACATTCGTGGCTCGCCCCACAACAGACACACCGATTGAGTTAGTGGTACCCGTATGCTAAGCTCGCTTACTGTCGTGGCTCGCCCCACAACAGACACACCGATTGCGTTAGTGGTACCCGTATGCTAAACTCGCTTACATTCGTGGCTCGCCCCACAACAGACACACCGATTGAGTTAGTGGTACCCGTATGCTAAGATCTCTTACTGTCGTGGCTCGCCCCACAACAGCCACACCGATTGAGTTAGTGGTACTCGTATGCTAAGCTCGCTTACATTCGTGGCTCGCCCCACAACAGACACACCGATTGAGTTAGTGGTACCCGTATGCTAAGCTCGCTTACTGTCGTGGCTCGCCCCACAACAGACACACCGATTGAGTTAGTTACATAAGTAAATCCCCACAACAGACACACCGATTGAGTTCGTGGTACCCGTATGCTAAGCTCGCTTACTGTCGTGGCTCGCCCCACAACAGACACACCGATTGCGTTAGTGGTACCCGTATGCTAAACTCGCTTACATTCGTGGCTCGCCCCACAACAGACACACCGATTGAGTTAGTGGTACCCGTATGCTAAGATCTCTTACTGTCGTGGCTCGCCCCACAACAGCCACACCGATTGAGTTAGTGGTACTCGTATGCTAAGCTCGCTTACATTCGTGGCTCGCCCCACAACAGACACACCGATTGAGTTAGTGGTACCCGTATGCTAAGCTCGCTTACTGTCGTGGCTCGCCCCACAACAGACACACCGATTGAGTTAGTTACATAAGTAAATGCATTCTTAGCTTTCATAGTATAGAACTTGAATTGACATTCTGTGTGACATTCAATCATCTCCGCATTATCCAAGTCCTATTTGTCGGTAGTTGTAATTAAACATTGCGGCGCATTACAGCTGATATGGGTGGACTTAGATGTGCAATCACGGTTATAAACACAGTTCAACTTAGTTTTCCGTCATCAGTTAGACCCTTTCAGCAATCTTCGAGATACATAATTTAACGAACGATTCCTCAATGACCAGGTGGAAGTCGTTGGTCATTGATAGAGTAGATTTCTACCCAATACTCGGGTACTCCATCTGCTCTATTAGTTGTTTTGATGATGTTACATTCCCGATCTTAACATTAATTGTGTGCGCTGGGTGTAAACGCTGTGCCGACAGCGTGCCGACAGTGTGCAGATAATGTGATTAGTGTCGGCGTTACGTTATGTCGACTTTGGTGTACAATAATTTTTAGATGTGGAAGGGTTTCAATTTAAAACGGCGCTCAAACAATAATATTATCGAGTTGCCTAAACAACCACAACAACATTCACGTGTATGCAATTTTATCATCATTTGGAAAGTATCACGTTTAGTACTAACGGAGCCTTAACGGGGAACTCACTAACGGAGGCCTAAATACTCGTTCGTGTCGCCCATTATAAGTCCTCCATTAAGTGCACTTCCGTTAAACCTCCGTTAACTTTACAATTAACGGAGCTTCGTGTCGCCCGCCCAGGTTTTGCTAGTAGGTATAATACTATATTCTAGAAATCCTTGGGTGCATATTACTGTATTAAATAGAATAGCCTCCCGCAAATGCAAAACATTTCAATTTTCAAATACCCATATACAATAACTATTTTCCTGCAAAATTCAGATTTTGTTACATTTTACTTGGTATCCTTACACGGCCAGCTTTCCCTCAATTCCAAAAAACCACTAAAAAGTTAAAGAAATAAAATGAAGGACGATTGGAATGGATGTAGGACAACTCGGTCCCGGACAATTCGGTCCCGGACAATTCGGTCCGGACAATTCGGTCGCGGACAATTCGGTCCTGGACAATTCGGTCCCAAAACACTAAATAAATGGGACCGAATTGTCAGGGACCGAATTGTCCGGGACCGAATTGTCCGGGACCGAATTGTCCGGAACCGAATTGTCCTAGGACCGAATTGTCCTAGTTACGAATTGTCCGGGACCGAATTGTCCGGGACCGAATTGTCCGGTTCCTGATAGCAACTTTTTAGTGCTTTTTTGATATTGGTGAATGTTCTAGAACATTAGTATACTGTAGATATTTTTTTATGGTAATAGTGTTATTTACTTGCTAGAATTTTTTGAAATTTTAGAAATACTGTATTTTTTTTATTTTTGTTATTGGTAAGTGTTCGAGAACATTATTATATATTATTTATTAAGGTTTAGCTAGTGTTTTTTTTACTAGCTAGCATTTCCTTGAAATTATAAAAACACTAAACTTGTGAAAACATTGATATTTCAGAATTAGGCCTAAACTGTTGCTGATTATATTAATTACCAAAAATATTGATGATATTATAACAGTCCCTGAATGAGATCCAGCTATTATCTAGGATAATAATCTAGGCTTGTTAACCAACCAACAACACATACAGTATACATACGCAATATATAAAAAAATCAGTTTTAAATATTTTAAATACATACTATTACTAGCTAGTAAATAATTGACAAGCTCCATAAAAACACCATATAGCTACCATAAATAATAATGTTAACAAAAAAAAGTAAAATTGTTTTTATTTTCAAAAAAATTATAGCTACTGTAGTAAATAAAAAACTAGCTACCATATAATAATATATATTAAGGTTCTACTGTAGAACATTCACCATTCCCTACCAATTAAATTTGGTTCCGGACAATTCGGTCCCACTAATATGCATGTTTTGGGACCGAATTGTCCTAGTCAGTATCCGGACAATTCGGTCCCGGACTATTCGGTCCCAAAACACAAAATTAATGGGACCGAATTGTCCGGGACCGAATTGTCCGGGACCGAATTGTCCGGACCGAATTGTCCTGCTTCCGATTGGAATGTAGGAAAATGGGAATGTGGAAGATGGGAATGTGGGAAGGTGGGTGGGAATGTTGGAAGATGGGGATGTAGGAAGATGGGAATGTGGGGAGGTGGGTGGGAACGTTGGAAGAAGGGAATGTGGGAAGATTGTCATGTTTAAGATGTGTGGGAAGGTGGGTGGAAATGTATGAAGATGGGAATGTGGGAAGGTGGGTGGGAATGTTGGAAGATGGGAATGTATGAAGATGGGAATGTGGCGTAGAGTCATCGTAAACTACCTCTTTGTCGCCAAGAACTTTAACTCTTTTTAAAGGTAAATTAGTTGAGCTGAAAAATGATTGTAAGTCACTATCAGCTGATTGTGCGTCGGCTAATTCTTCCAAATTGTCGAATGAAATGGCACATATAGGACGAGAAAGGGCGTCAGCCACAATATTATCGGAACCAGAAACATGTTCAATCTTACTTGTGAACTCTGAAATGTAGGATAACCATCTAGATTGTTGTGGCGAAGGATTTTTCATTGTTAAACTATGCACAATAGGTTTATGGTCTGTAAAAATTGTTTATTTCTTGGCCAAGTAACCAATCGTGTTGTTTTAATGCTGCATAAATTCCAAGAAGTTGCTGATTTTTTTTATTCTGCTACTGTTAATTTTCCAGAATAGAAGGCTAATGGCTCTGCTGTCCCGTTAACCAACTGATGAATAACTGCACCTAACGCAATGGAAGAAGCATCTGTTGTTATACTTAGAGGAGCTCCTTTCAAAGGGAAAGACAGAGTTATTGACTTTTCTAAAGCACTTTTTAAATTACTAAAGGCAAGTTGCGCATCTAAAGTAAGTTCAAAATTTTCGTTTTTGGACTTATTTATTTTTCTAGTGAGGTCGGTGAGTGGTGCAGCTATCAATGAAAAATTTGGTATGAATCGGTGGTAAAATCCACATTCCTAAAAATCGACACAATGAAGAAATAGATTTAGGTTGTGGTACTTCTTTTATCGCTTGAATTTTGGATGGATTTGGGGAAACGCCATTTTTAGATATCACGTAACCTAAAAATTGCACTTCAGTTTGAAAATATGAACACTTTGATATTTTGGCTTTCAAACCGTAACTCTCAAATCGTTTTAGTACTGCCTCCAGGTCCTTAAAATGTTGTTCTTCGTTTGGGCTTGCGATTAATATATCGTCAATGTAACCCACAGCAAAAGGTAAACCTGAAAGAGCAGTATCTATTAATCGTTGAAAGGTTTGGCTTGCGTTTTTGAGACCAACAAAATGTGTAGTAATAGCAGATTTTTTTACGTCATCATCCGCCATAGGAATTTGGTAAAAAGCTTTTTCGAGATCTATTTTTGTAAAGACGGTGCAGCCCCTAAAGTTATTGCTTATGTCTGCTATGTTTGGCATAGGATAGCAGTCATAAACAGTTTGCCGATTTAACTCCAAGTACCATCAGATTTTGGTACCATGTGTAACGGAGAACACCATGGCGAATCGCTGCGTTCTGCAATGCTATTTTTAACTAAATTATTAAAATCGGAAGTTGCGGCGGTTAATTTTTCACCAAATAATCTACGCGGTCTAGAAAAACACGGAGGTCCGCTAGTGATTATATGGTGTTCTATATTATGTTTTACTGGTTCGTTTTTACATCTCAGAGAGGAAACAGTATCATACTTATTTAACAATTTATTTAACCTTGTTTTGGTATTTGAATTGATTAAGTAAACTCTTGAAATTTCCTTATTAATTTCTTTACTTGAAACAGTTGAAATTGGAAACCAAAAATCAGACGATTTACTACTAATATCTACTTTGGGCGGTCCTGCATAACCAAATAGTTCATCACCAATTGTAAAAGAACCCAACGTTAAACCTAATATCGCACCAGTACCAAATATAAAGAAGAAAGGTAAGGCAAATATGGATAACGGTAACTTGCTAACACAATATGCTAAAGGGTAAAAAATAGAGAGAATCATTAAATCATCACTATTAGCTTTAAACGATAATTCCTGCCACCAGTGGTCATGTTAGAAGTCGTACTGTAGATAAAGTTGGATTGATTCTGGTTGCTGATTTTTGAGGGTTGTTCTTGTTTTTTATAGGG
>JAUCBJ010002913.1:0-44352 GCA_032718475.1 Nemertoderma westbladi | reverse complement strand
TTAAAGTGTTAAAAACTTCACCAGCCGATAGAGCATGTCTTAAAGTCTGGAACTGTATAAAAAAAGTATAATCTGACAAAAATCGACTTAGGGCCTTGTGACACTTAAACTACGATATATTACTTTAATTCGCTGTGATGTGGTCTGTGTTAATTATTTCCTCCATCGACCATCACCCCTATAGCTACGGTATAATTGCCCCTTTTTAAATTATAGAGCTTTGATTCTTACAAAATATTTTATTTTATTTATAATTCGTAACTGCATTTTAAATTGTCCAATTAATTGAACATGCTGTATTTAAATGATATTCCGCCACCATTGTGCAACGTATATTAGAAGATTCAGTAATATTTGCAGAGGACGCCGAGTACTAGACCAACTAAAACTAGTTTAAATGTACCAGTAGCTGTATCTGAGCCACTAGTCTGCGCAGTCGTTTCCACAGAAGCAACCGTACTTGTGGTTTTCCTGTCTTCGTCAAATTGCCATGTGCGGGGCCCGCATAATTCAGTGCCATTACAACACTGGACTTGGCAGGACTTATCCACAAATGAGAAGTGGTTTTCTATCCAAGCTTCAATCATTCCCATGTATTTGACGTTTAATTCTTGATCATCCCGTGGCTTATCTTGTTGAATAGCAAGCTGAAATCTGCACAGCTTTTCATTCATGGTTAAACATTTATCATAGCAATCCACGGCTACATACTCAAAGACCATTTCGTCATGGTCCTCCTTTTTATAGTCTCCAATCCATCTGAAAGTCATTTCGAAACAAACTCCGCATTCTCTATCGTACGATTGGTTGAAATATTGCAACTGACTACCGAGATCATAAATCTTGTCAACGTATTCGCTCCGCAAGGCCTCGTTCTTTGAGTGAAGGTATAGAACCCCACCTTGTTTACATTGGACGCCCCAACAAATAGTTAGGTGCAACGCTGCTAATACGATCTCTAGAACAAGATTCTTCGAACACTCCATATCTATCCGTTTATCTCAACTTTTTATTTTAAGAAAGATAGTACTGTGTAGTGTACCAATAAAAAATTCAAGCAAATAGCTGTATATTTTGTACCAGAAGGCAAAGAAAGATATTTAGCGTTTAATCTATAACACCAGTCGCTAATAAATTGACTCATATGTGCAATTAACTAAATAAAATATAAAAATATCTACGCCGTGAATATTGTTGTATACCACATTATTTGTTTTATAGTTTATTATTGGTGTTATGGGTGAATGAGTGGTTTCATATTATTATACACCATGTCCCAGAATATAGTGTCGTAATTCAGTGACACCCCCCCCCCCCCCTAATTTTTCTACAAATCGTAATGAGATTGCATGAAATTTGAAACAGAGATATTTTCACCTCCCGACCACTGACTGGGTGAGCCAGAATTTTTATTTTTGCTTTCAATCTTTAGCTACAAGCGTTTAAAAAAAAGGTGTCTCCAGCGATATTACACCAGTTACACCGCAGTTATTATTCTACCTTATAGCTGTTTGTTGGTACCAATGGAAAGCTGGCCCTGCATTTCAAATATGTAACGCAATTTGATTTTCGTTGAAAAATAGCTGAGATATGGGCGTTCAAATTTTGCATGGTTATGCACCTGCGCGAGGCTATTTTATTCTATTTAATAAATACATCATAATCTGGAATATTTTGTTTATCCAAATACGTAGCTGGGCAACAATGCATTACACCTTTACTCATACTATTACGTAGCTATTCATACATTTAAAAAATGTTCCAGAATATGGTTTATATAATCCCCATCTTTAAAAATAAAGGAAAGCGTTCCGACGCTGTAAATTACCGACCAGTTTCGATAACCTCTTCAGTTTGCCAACTCTTAGAACGTATAATTGTTATAGAAGTTATGGACTACTGTACCTTTTTGATAACTTATTGTCCGATAAACAGTTTGGATTTTTACATAAACGTAGTACATTATTGCAGCTTATTGTAGAATATTGGCTCTACGCTTGTTTTGATGGTGACTACCCCCACTGAATCTGTCATTGCGGTTCAATGAGCATAATATTAATGCAGTAGGAGAACTAAAACTTGTCCATCGCGAAAATTGAGAATAAGAGTCACTTGCTATCTAACTAAGTTTGGACACATTTGATGCATGCAGGAAGTTCTTTCTTGGGTCATTGATCTTTAATCAATGTGTTTTATTGTTATAAATTTCATTGTGGTGCATCGCGATGGCTCAAAATTACAACTCCCTTGGGATCCGTCAAGATATAGACGAAATTTAGAGAAATTTTTTGCCTTAATTTTTTACCATTTGGCAACTTTTGCGCACCGGTGGTAGTACAATGAAATCGAAAAAAGTGCAAAACGCACAGCCCTACTGAAGAACATACTGTACGTGATCAAGAGACTGAATCAAAGGCCTTGAAGAAGTCAACAAAGATAACAGCCAGATGCCTGTCTCAGCCAGATCCTATCTAAGCGCCAAAAAATGCTCCATGGTCCCACGACCTTTACGGAACCCATTCTGATTTCCACGGAGCAGTCTCTCGATGGGATTCCTGATGCGATTTAATAGAATTCTATTGTATAGCTTTGCAGCAATCGAGATCAACCTACCTACAGCACCTACAGTACATTTGCTTAAAGCATTGGTTAACCTAAAATCTCGCATTGCGAAGATCCACCTTTATTAATTATATGTTTTAACAAGTTCATAAGAAATAATATATATAATAATATAAGAGAATAAACTGGCTTAATACTGTATTATACTATAACATTCCATAGGCTTAGTAGTGCATCACATGGCATGTAATATATAGCTACAGTAATGTTATGAAGGAGCGATGGCAGTATCTCATTAAACAATACTGTATACGTCTATTGATTTACACATTTCTAGTTTTGCAGTTGCTACGGTATCTACCTACATTTTATCTTCCTACATTATCATACCGGTATTGATTTTCTTATTTCAACTGTACTTGCAACAAACACTCACACAATGTTGTAACATATGATCCTGTTCTGTTCAATTCATTGCAACATTTCCTAATAAAATAATTAACTTTAATAATTAACCCCGTAAACTTAATATAACGCCATAAACTCAATATCACCCCGAAAACATAATATAACGCCAAAACTCAATATCACCCAGTAAACTCAATATTTTCCATATCTCAACCATACTCACCATACTCTCATCATCAATACTCAACATCTCAACCATACTCAATATTTCCAGACTGCAGGTATCCTACATTTTTATAGAATAAATAATATTGTCCGCTGTGTCATAAAATATATATATTGAAGTAGGGAAATAAAGTTTGTTAATGATTTAATGTTAATGTGCATAGTACAGTAGTTGGCAACAGCAGGGATTCATTGACATCAACTCATACATTATATCATTGATATACAGTCGGGGTCTCAAAGTGCATCTGTTCTTTGAGATTTTCTCAAAGAACTAAAAGTGTCTCAAATTTCTAAAAGTGGTCCAAGAAAATGACAAAGTGTTCTCAAAGATTTCAAAGTAGTACTGTCAGTCATTTCATACAGTCCTGCCTGAAGCTGGCTATGGTATGGGGTATATTGACTTTGACTACTAAAGGGTAAAATATAAGAAATAAAAACCTCTATGAAACAATAAAGATGCCTCCAAAAAATACTGCAGTAATAAATATTTGTTACTGAAAGTAAGAATTAAACTTACTGCAGTAATAAATAATTGTCTTTTTCTGCAGTAACAAATAATTTGTTACTGCAGTATAAATTTTTATTCAATTATTTATTAATTTATTAATATTGATTATTGCAGTAACAAATATTTGTTACTGCAGTAATAAATATTTATTACTGCAGTAATAAATATTTATTACTGCAGTAATAAATATTTGTTACTGCAGTAATTGTTATATGTTACTGCAGTAACTAATATTTAATACAGCAGTATTTTTTGTAGGAATTTTTATTGTTTCATAGAGGATTTTATTAATTTATATTTGGACTCTTTAGAGACGCCGTAATTGCGGGCTATCGGAATGTGTTGGTATTTGTGTCATAGACAGTTTGTCTGTTGCCCTATCTATATTAATGTATAGTGCTAAAACTGTACTGTTTAAATTTTTTAGCCCACGTGAACGCCGAATACCTTTACCAATGCATTTCAATGGTCAACCAGCCATACTTTGCCGCACTGTAAATTGTGTTATACAAAGTAAAGAATAACGATAGAGGCAGGAATAAAGATAAATGATTCAAGCGCACTAATTGGCTGTTCCCATAGATGTTTTAGGCATTGTTGGTGCACAATGCATATGGTCAGAGCGACCGCCCAGTCTGCCAAAATCTATTATGTAATCAAATGGTACCACAAGCCAAGCAAAGCATGTGACAGTTCTTTCCGACTCTGCACCTGTTTGTTTGAAGGTCGCCGACAGTGGGTCGCTACTCGCTAGCTGTGATTGATAGTTTAAACTGGGTGCCGCTTTGCCAGAAGGCGGTACACATCATCAATTGAATATGAGGCAAACATTTAAAATATGCTCAAATATAAACGCCAGCGGCAGGGGATATTTTAATATCTCTATTAAGCTAAAACAACACAAGATTGTAGCCGTTCTATCGTACTTGAAAGTCGAAAGCCTTTCTTAGTTTTTAAGAAGTAATTCTCGCGCTCTCGTCAACATAGTTATCATATTAATTAAACAGTTAAGGTAGTACGGTTTGACCTGAGGTGACTAATGAAATGAACTTTCTCCCAACAGGGCTTCTTTAGGTCATTATAATGAAACTGCGTATACACAGAGAAACTACAGAGAAGTTTCTCTTATATTAATTGTTAATCTGATATTGTATTATGTTATTAAAATAATCAATCTTGTCAAGCATTAATCTTGTTTCACAAATTATGTTTCATGTATTATTTGAATGAATGTTTTTTAGAAAGACTTTAGGGTGCCGTAAATTCAATTTGTACTTGCGACCGAAAACCCATCCCGTAATGACCTCAGGAACCTCAATTTGATAAATTAATGGGAATATAGCTTCTATGCAACAACTGGCCAGCACACAAGTATCACTTTGTTGCCCGCATAATATTGTTCCCCGAGAATGCCTCTGCCTCTCAGTTAACTTACCTCATCATTTGGAAGACATGCCCCTTCTGTTCGTCATAATTAAAAGGGTCAATTAGTATTGCTACAATAATAGGAGTATACATAGTGTTGGTACGGTGATGGAAAATCAGTTTCTAATGGTCGTTGTAATATGTTTGTCATTTTTGTAAATAGTTAGTTAATTATTAAATTAGAGAAATATGTAATCATAATATTGTGTTTTTAAAACTGTTCATGGGCGGTTCAACAATCAGAAGAATATTCAATCATCCCGTTCGACAGCGTTGTATGTATGACGTTATTCATTACCGCTTTGTTATACTGTATTACAAAAAAGGTTACATAATTAGTGAGTCATTTTAATTTCGATATCAGCAAACAACCATTCCACAACTGACCAAAAAGCAAATAGTGCCCCGAATATATTTAGTAATGTGAGTGAATGGTGTTCACGCTTTTAAGACTTCGATAATTTTCACCATCAATTTTTATTATCACAGAAATCTTGCTTAATTTTGCCAAACGTGTTAACATCAGATACAATTCAAACTAGCGCGGCGTATGACCCACAAAGGGAGACTAAATATATCGGCTGACCAAAATGGGCTGTTTAGGTATCATTCGATTGATCCTTACTATATAATTCCTAACAATTATGTACACATGTTTTTTGATACAGCGTACAGGGATACCACACACCCTTTAGGGGGTGGAATATTAAATCCGGCTGAAACACACTTTGGTGCCTGAATTGCTGACTTGAGGCAATTTGTTCATGAATAATACAGTAATAAGGAGTTTGTCTGCTTAGTACCGGTATGCTATGCTGCTGTTATGTATAGGCAAAACATACAAAACAGAGCTGCAGAGGCTAGACTTCGTCGAAAGCTAGATAAGATTGTATAGTTTAGTAATAATTATTATATTATAAATATATTTAATTAAAAATTACCGGTATTCACTTACCGTTGTACATAAATACTGTAAAATAGTACAAATATTATAAATTCATTGGAATTGAGTGCCACTAACACGAACAGTACGACTTTTTTTTATTCCTTGCTAAATAAACCCTTAGTTTGGAACAGTTCTACTCTAGGTTCCTGCAACGGTTCTTCTACAAACTGCTGAGTCCTCGGCTTAAGAAAAGACGTCGCAGTCTTTAACGCCTTCTTAAATCGATTGTTGTGTTGTTCGACTTTAATAACCTCTGATTCTGCAATGTCTACTTTTCTCTTTACTATTGCTAATAATTCCTCTAATTTATCGATCTTCCGGAAGGCGTTATCGAGTTGTTCGGTTTGTACCGCGACTTGCGGTATAACCAGGTTGAGTACGTCGGTTGTATCCCCTCTCACTTTATCTACAACACTGAGGAATTCATCCAGGCGGGATAGCACAGCTTCCGTGTCGTTCTCTAGCGTTTCTATCTCTGAGTCCACGTTGAATGTTAGGTAGTTGGAGTAATCCTTCGCGAGTTGGGTAATGTCATCATCCTCATTACCGGTAGGCCTATCCATAATTCAGTAGGCCTACCGCCTAACTGCAATAAGGCAGATAGGCTATTGCAGTATACTATAAGTACTAACAGTACAGCAGTAGTAAGTAAGTAATATAATCACAGAGATAATACATTAATCTTGTAGAAGTACAGTGTAACTACCTACTACAGTGTAAATGGTGTGGTGTGCTTTCAGTGACTTTCGCTATCAACGCAATCAAAATACATCGATTCTGCAGGGGAAAATCGACGAAAATGACAACCGATTACTCCCAAAAATAAAAACTGTAACATTATTCATTTGTTCGCGCTTTTAGACCTTTAGCAGTTTAACCTGCCAAATTTAGGTGTCTTCTAGGTTATAAATCGACTTTAGCCTATAACAAGTATTTGATACACATAAGTTACATTAGCCGAAGCCAGCCTATGCGCGATCATTCACCCACGGTTAAGGGAGACTGGATTCGGATGCTCTGACCTTATTGCGGTGTAGGCCTACTGTACTATTCGATTGATCGTTAATATAATATCTCTGACAAATATTATTCACTTTCGGGAAATATTAACAGTTCCTTTAGGACGTGGCGCTCTAAGTATGTAAACAGAGTTATGACTTACACTAAACACAACGGGATGGCTAATGATTCACGTATAAAGCGCATTCTTTAGGAAATGCTTTGTTATCTATCACACTCATGCACACTACCGCACACTGCTGCACACTGATCTGCCAACCTTCACTAATTTTAATCATATATAAGGAGAACAGCAACTGACACATGTAGGGCCTATGAAATAGCATTCAATTCACTCCAAAACCACTATAATGTAAGTCGCAATTGCTATATGTAACCGGTCTCTCTAACCTTCAGTATATCAAGAAGATTGGGGTTTTCTGATTATTTATCGTTATTCTCCAAATATAACAATATTCCATCAACTGATACAATTAATAACCGACAGTAAATAGCAGTAAAATAATGCGGTGTTTTTATATGATCAGGTTTGTATGAGATATGACAAGCTGATAACAGTTATACGTTTCTATGATCAAAGCCGTTCTAATGTTTGGCTAAAGTCTGAAACACAGAATAATTCCACAGCCGATGTTCTGGGCTTAGGAAAAAAGGTAAACAAAGACCATAATGCATTGCGCGATTTCCCGGAGGCTTCTGTGCAAATAAAATGAAAATTGCTCTGATTGGTCGAGTGAACAAAGAACAAAGAAAAAGCTCTACGTGGACATATCAGCTGATAGATGTCGTCATCTGAACTACACTGTATGAAGAGTATTTTGGCGTATTGCGGCATAAAATCGCTAGTTATGTCCGCTAAAGTACACATACAGAAAAATGGCTTTTTATGTCCACTAAAACACCTACACAGTAGGAAAACGGCTTTTTATGTCCGCTAAAACACCTACAGAGTACTTTGCGGGGAAAATGACTAGCTAGATCCGCAAAAGCTTTTACACCGCTCCCAGAAAATGGGATTTAATTCTATAAAATATAAAAATCACAGTTTCTAAAATATAAAAATACTCTAAACAGTTAGTCTTTCTTGCGCGAACGGTGTTTACGCAGTTTTTTGAGGCTAGCAAGAGTCCCTTTCTCTTTGGTGCGAGCCACTTTACTAGGAGGGCTATAACCCTTGGGTGAAGGGTGAAATATAATTGCATCAGAAGGTTTAGGGTTACGGTCGGTGTATCCGCCGGTCGAGGTACCCGGTTGATCGGTATCAACATCAGTGGAACGAGGTCGAACAACCTTGAGAGCGCGTTTTGAGACAGCAGCTCTTACTGGTCCCTGACGGGTCATTTGCACGAGAGCGGTAGCTGGACCATGTGTAGTGAGAAATTTCCTCGGTTTGATGATTCTTTCCAACTCGCGTTCTCGGGCTCTATCGGAATCGATATGCTTCTCCTCGAGCTGATTTTCCTCCGCTTGTCGTTGAAAACATTTGTCCAAACTCTTGCAGAAAGTAGAGTCTTCCAAGTTCGATATCTTCTTATAGATTCTGGATTTCCTGATCGAACGGAGATAAAGCTAATTCGTTTACCGCTTGGACTTGTTGCTGCAATTTACGTTTCTCTAAACAATTGTAGGTTCCTTTTCCGATCTTTTGACGAATAGTGCCCAACGCGTTTCGTATGACTCTCTCCTCCTCCTCGGTGACAGGTTGTATCGGGTTAAACCGGGACGATGATACGGTTGAATGGCGATATTAGATGTCCGCATCCCAATCCGGCTAGGTAAGATGGGCGAATATTTAGGGAGCCCACAACCGGAGTGCCACCGACTAACTGTTCGGGTAACACTAGATCTTTGAATAGTGAGTACAGTTCGGGAGGATCCGTGATACTATTAGGATCAAGAGTCTGAGGTCTAACTAGGGAATGAGGAGGTCTGACCGAGTATTCCAGAACTCTGATCATATGTTTATTTAAGGATCGTTTGAATCAAGCGAGCGTAGGTGATACATCGAACAAGTTTCGCTCGAAACTCCCGTAAATATAGCGAGTAAAACCGTGTTTAAAGCAACGTCTCCGCGGATGTTTATGTCTTTCCGTTTGTTGGTTGGGTCTTGGGCATTCATCGCAATAATACCAAAGATGCACGTCTTGTAGGGGAAACGCGGGTTATATTTATTCGGTTTTACAATGTTTCTCTCAAGAATTCCAAATATACGTTGGAGTTACCGCGTTTATCCGGTTCTTTAACGTCTTCTCTTTCGAGTCGATTTCGAATAGAATTTTCGCATTCGATTTTCAGTTTATCGTTCCGACTCCGCTGGGTAGGATATTTAAATAGTACCATTTCCCTTTCGGTTTCGACATAGTCCGTATCGTGTAAATCGATAGGATGGCCAGTAGTTAAGAAGTCCATATACGTACCATTACGATGCGTATAGCGAGCGGTGAATTTTCTATAGTCCAATTCACGCGTAAGGTGCTCCTGGGACATCGGCAGTTCGATATAATGGCCATCGTCCTCCGTAGTAGTTGGACTAGCATCGCCGCGTATCAAGCTATCAACAAACGCTTGTAAAGGTAGAGTATATCGCTCCCTGATACCAAGATCATCTTCTATCAACTCAGTCATAGCTGCTATATGAGTTTATCAATATCATAATGAGTTTATAATTAGGCTAGCGGGCGTCGCTGCCTACCCCTCATGGCCCCCGGACAGCGCAAGATCCTCAGCGCCGATGTACTTTCGCCGATGTGCCTATCGCCAACATAGTAGCTGCACAACGACCACAACAACCAGCGCGAGTCACTCCACTGTCCGTCCCAAGGGCTAAGATTTACTTCAGGTTATTACTGCAGAGTTAGGGCTACTTTCACAATTGCGACTCGCTACTGTAAACACACTTTAGTAGTAACAATTACCTATAAACGCACAAATTCCACACAACTGTCACAAACCGCACACATTCGGGCCATTTGTCCGTTAGTCAAGTGCCTTCCAGAATGCCACGTTATTATTGGTTATCCTTGGATACTAGCAGTGTGCTATTTTATTCCTTATGCTATTCAATGGGGCAAGCCTTTATTGTTCTTTTAACTCACTTCTAATTCTAGCGTGGTTGTTGCCATGGTGACATTATGGAAAGCTAGCAGTAGAATTAGGGTAATTCTCATGCATACAGATCTGGGATGCTATTTAATAGTAATTCTTTAATTGTCAATATTCCTCTTTATATATGATTTTATGAATTTTATCGGCTATTGACTATATATTGGAGATTCTCGCACACTAATACACTTAATAGGGTGAATCTCCGCTCCCATGATCTATTAATTAATGGAATTTTGGGAATGTTATAAATTGTATAAAAATGACAATTTATCAAATTCATTAAAAGATATGAATTTAAATTTATTCCCGTAAATTTTATTATTTAATATTAAATAGACACAATTTTATTCCAGAGCATGTCTGGGGACTAAGATCCTGAATTCTAGGGAATTTGTCCTTTTAAGAGTATCGGTAAGTGCTATGATATCTTAGTAGACTAGAATTTTAAATGATCTAAATTTTAACAGAACAGAACAGAACATGTTTTCTAGAGATAACTTGTAAGTATTTACTCTATTGTATTTGTTTGACAGATTTTATAAATATTAATAGTTAATATTTAAGATGGGCACCGGTTTATTCCAGAACTTGTCTGGGGACGTTAACCACTGATTCTAGAATTTTGTCTTTCAAGTATATCGGTGGGTGCCGCGATATCTTAATCGACTAGAATTACAGATGGTCAAAGGGTTTAGCAGATTTATTTTGCGTTTTACGCTACTGTTAAAAGGACATCACGCTACTATATGTATTATTTAATATACGGTATGAGAGCAATATTGCAAGAAACAATGTCAGTGAGAAGAGGCAAGTCATTTCCAAGGTCTACCCAGAGCTTGGTTTAGCTGAGACACGAGGATCTGAACTTTGCATTCCTAATACTCTACTTACCAATAATACTTGAATATAGTAGGAGCTTTATTGTGCTTTAATAAGTACGGACATTTCATCTTACTGTAGTCACGTATTTATAATATGATACGGACAGTAAGGAAAGAGAAAAAGAATTATTTCTCGCCGTCGCACTAAATATATAATATATAAGTAATTAAGTAATAAACACTAATATATATTGCACTAATCTACTAAATAATCGCTAAAATAACATTTTACTAAATAAAATTAAAGAAAACGATTATAATAAAATTACATAATAAAACATACAGAAATATAAAAATGATAAAGACAGATATGAAATAATATAGTCACACACCCACTCCAGACGCTGTCACGTTGGGGAGTCCCTAGATGTTTGTTGGATTAGGGAGGTGGTCGTGGGAAGAGTATCTTGCCTTCCATAGTTTCCGGAGAGTTCTCTGTCTCTTTCCAGTAAACATAAACGACCAACTGGGCGATTGAGCTGCTGCGTCTCGAAGACAATTCCCGGTTTCTTAAAGTTACGTCGCATGACGACAAGTTCTACCGATCGCACTAAACCGTCATCCGAGATATGAGTCTCGATGATACGACCTGTTTGCCACCGCTTACGTGGAAGATCTGAATCCACAATAAGGACCATGTCTCCGGCGCTGACGTTTTCCCTTGTTGCGCAAACCACTTAGTTCGAAGTTGTAGCGTAGGCAGATAATGTTTTTCGAAATGGTCAGCGAAACGACGGGATAACAACTGCATAAGTTGCCAAGTTTGCCGGCAGTATTCGTCTCCGTCCGTGATTTCCGATCGTGGGAGCATGGCTCAGGTTTCTTCAGTAGGAAGTGCGCGGGTGTTAGCGCTTCCAGGGAATTGGGACTCGATGAGACTGGCATAAGCAGTCTCTCGTTGAGATAGGCGGCGATATCCTCCATTAACGTCCGCAAAAGTTCGTCGGTGAGATAAGCGCGGCACGGCACTATAAAGTGAAATGCTGTCTTCACGCTCCTGATTAATCTCTCCCAACTTCCTCCCCACCCAGGGGCGTCGGCGGCGTTGAAGGTCCAGCTAGACGCTGTTACCCTTAGCTGATCGTCCACCTGTCTTTGGTTCCAATCTTTGACGTAAGCCTTGATTTCATTGTTGGCACCAATGAAGTTCGTTCCCTTATCAGATCTCATTGTGTTACTAGTTCCAAAGCGAGCGATCTGTCGGCGTAAGCTCAACGGCGAAGCTGTTGGTAGATAAATCGTTCACCATATCGAGATGGATAGCTCTACAAGTCATACAGACAAAGATGACACACCATCTCTTGACTATAGTCCTAGCACGATATACTTCAATAGGGCCAAATAGATCCACACCGGTATTAGTAAAGGGTGGTTCATAGAAGCTTACTCGTTCCCTAGGTAATTCTGCCTCTCGCTGTGTTAAAGGCCTACTGAATGCTTTCCTACAGGGTATGCAGTTCCTAAGAACTTGGTTCAGAGCTCTACGGGGTTTATGAAAATAATAGCGAGTTCGAATTTCGCTAAGAACTCGTTCTCTACCAGCATGATAAAGTTTACTGTGAACATCTACAATCATCTTGATTTGTATTTCAAGATTTCTAATGAGTATGGGAAACTTAGTGTCAAAGGATAATGCAGCATTAGTTAGTCTTCCTCCAACACGTATTAACCCATCTATCATTGTGCTAGAGAAACGATCCCTTAAGCGCATCTGTGGATTTCTCAACAACAGGAAATACTTATCGGAATCCTAATAGCATTGCAGGAGTCTCAGTATCTGCTTATTGGTTTCTTCATGCTCCTGGTAACTGATCTTCTCCTTCAGAAACCTGTCGGATATCTTGTATTTGGGAAGATCTTTAACAACATGGACCTGCGCAGATGTCAGTGGAGCAGTATCACTAGTGGTCTTCGTCCTGGAGTAGTGATGATGAAAACATCGCTTTAAATATGTAACGGCCTTACAGAGCCGATTCCAGGAACTATAGTGATGTATCGCTCTCTGCAGAATGGTGAGAGTCCCTGCGAGACGTCTGGCGTTCCAGATTTCCAATCTCTCTCTCTGATTTCCACAACAGACTTATTTGTGGCGGGGGATTGTGGATCCAAAGCATCGTCTCCGGAAACGTGTAGTACAGACAGATCTATCGCGGGTTTAAATAACTTCGATTTACTCGCCCGGGTTTTAGGTTTGACTTTCTCCGCTCCCTTGACTTGTCTAATCTCAGCCGTGGTAAGATGAGGAGGCCATTCATCCTCTTCCTTGCTTAGAAAGTCGGGTCCACCTAACCAGTCTGGAGTATCTATCAGTTCCTGTGGAGTGGCTCCTCTGGAGGCGATGTCGGCTTGATTAATCGTCCCGGGGCAATGTCTCCATTGATCTATCTTCGTGCGACTAAGTATAATGGCTACTCTGTTGGTAACGAAGACGCTGAACTGACAAACTTCATTGGTTATATACTCCAACACGAGTAAAGCATCGGTCCAATAGACAGTTTTCTCCAGTGGATAGTCTATCTGTTCTGTTACATTCCGGCCGATGGCTGTAGCGTATAGAGCCGCTTTTAACTCTGCTCGAGGAACTTTCAACTTGTTGTTTATCAATGCCTTAGAGGTAACCAAGGCGACTTTGATTCCATCCGGAGTTTCAACTCTCAGGTAGGCTACTATACCTATTCCCATATCGCTGGCATCTCCAAACACATGGAGTTGACAGGAATACGTGGGGAGAACATGACCAAAATAAGAACGGGAAATCGTAAAATTCTCGATGGATGGTAGAGAATCTTCCCATTTCATCCACTTCTTTAATAGTACTCCCTTAAGTGGATCGTCCCATGAGTGGTTTTCAAGCCACATTTGTTGTACTAAACTCCGAGCAATCAATATAACTGGGCTAATAAATCCCAATGGATCGAAATAAGTGCTCAGGATACTTAGACAAATCCATTTAGTCCGAACTGGATTATCTCACTGTTTTAGCTGGAAAAACAGGATATCTCTCTCTGTGTCCCATTTCAAACCAAGCGTCTTGGTTTCTGGAAGATCGTCCTTGATAAGGTCTAGATCTTTAACTCCTCGGTCTTCTACCGGGATCGATTCCAGAAATTCATGGGAGTTACTGGTGAATTTAGTTAATCGAAATCCACCTCTTTTCAAGCAATCTACCATTCCTTTGGCGACATCAATGGCTTCTTCCACCGATGGGAGGGACTTTAAATTGTTGTCCATGTATATATCCCGTTTGATGTTATCAATAACCTCTTTGAAGAAGGCGTCCCGGTTGTCATCAGCAGTGGTGCGCACTACTGAGCAGGCGTTTGAAGGGCTCGAGATGATCCCAAAAGCTGGATGGTCATCCAGTACTCCACCGTTTTCTGGTTGAGGTCTCCTTCAGGCCACCACAGAAATCGTAGGCTGTCTCGATCTCTATCCAGCGCCTTAACTTGTAAGAACATGCCTTCTATATCGGAGGTGAAAGCGATTGAATATTGTCATAATCTTAAGAGTATTCCCAACAAGGATTGGAGTAAGTTGGGTCCTGGCAACAACTCGGAATTAAGGGATTGGCCCATGTAGAGGGCGGAGCCGTCAAATACTACCCAGACTTCATTGGGTTTACCGGGTTTGGGAACGTAATGATATGTTAGATAGTATGTTCTCTCAGTTATGGGTGTTTCTTCCGATACTCGCTCCGCATATCCCTTGTCAATAAATTTCTTCAACTGAGTCTTGTACATTTCCTTAGCTGAAGCATTTGCCGTAAGGCGTCGATGTAGTTGCGCAATTCTTTTCTCCGCCAAGGGTCGGTTGTTGTTCGCGCTTTTAAGACCTTTGGCAGTTTAACCCGCCAAATCTATATGTCTTCTAGGTTATAAATCGACTTTAGCCTATGACAAGTATTTGACACAAATAAATCCAACATTAGCCGAAGCCAGTCTATGCGCGACCATTCACCCGCTGGATATACCCGGGAGACTGGATTCGGATGCTTTAATTCGATTGCGGTGCAGGCCTACCGTACTATTCGATTGATCGTTAATATATAATCTCTGACAAATATTATTCACTTTCGGGAAATATTAGCAGTTCCTTTAGGACGTGGCGCTCTATCTATATAAACAGGCTATGGCTTACACTAAACACAACGAATGGATTATAAGTTACACATAAGGCGCATTCTTTAGGAGATGCTTTGTTACGCGGACAAGCACATACAGACTATTGCACACCGCTGCACACTGAATTGCCGATAGTCACTGATTTTAATCATATATAAAGAGAATAGCAACCGGCATTTGTAGGGCCTATAAAATAGCATTCAATTCACTACACACTACAAACCACGATAATATAAGCCGCAATTGCTATATGTAGCCGGTCTCTCTAACCTTAGTGTATCAAGAAGATCGGGGTTTCTGATCGTTTATAGTTATTCTCCAAATAACAATATGCAAACGAATGATACATTTAATAACAAACAGCAAATAGCAGTAAATAATGTGCAATACAGCAGCAGGTACCGTACCAGTCCTCACGCTGTCCAGTGCTGGTCATGTACCGGTAACAGTTATGTGATCTTATAATTAAAGACGTTCTAATGTTGGAATAATTCAGAATAATTCCATGGCCGATGTTCATGGCATCAGGAAAACCAACACACTGAACCCTGTGAGCTGCTGCAGGTAGATTTCAACACAGAAAGGAAAAGCTCTCATTGGCAGAGTTCCATATTCCACAGGTTCCAAATCGTCTAAAATGCCAAACCACCCTAGCCTTTGCAGCCAATTACATTGATTTAGCCAACATAAGGCTGAATCGCTCTGCTTGGTTGACCTTGCTCTGGTTGGTTGATCGAACCCAACAAAGAGGCCGTCGCTAGGCAAATCAGCCAATCAGCCGGTAGCTTTCATCCTTTGAGTTAGGGAGTTTTTCTTTAGAGTATTTGAGCGCATTAAGGGAAACTGGATTGCGAAGCAAAAGGGCCAGTTATATCCCGCAAAAGCTTTTACACCGCTCCCAGAAAATGGGATTTAATTCTATAAAATATAAAAAATCACAGTTTCTAAAATATAAAAATACTCTAAACAGTTAGTCTGTCTTGCGTGGACGGCGTTTACGCAGTTTTTTAAAGCTAGCAAGAGTCCTTTTCTCTTTGGGGGGAGCCACTTTACTAGGAGGGCCATAACTCCTGGGTGAAGGGTGCAATGTGATTGCATCATAAGGTGTAGGATTATGGTCGGGGTATCCGCCATTTCGATATGCTTCTCCTCGAGCTGATTTTCCTCCGCTCATCGTTGGATACGTTCGTCCAAACTCTCGCCGAGAATAGGGTCATCCAAGCTCAATATCGTCTTAGAGATTCGGGATTTCCCAATCGAACTGGGATAAAGCCAATCCGTTTACCGCTTGGACTTGCCGTTATAATTTAAGTTTATCTGAACAAACGTAGGTTTCTTTTCTGATCTTTGTAGAATAGCGTTTAACTCGTTTCGTACAACGCTCTCCTCCACCTTGATGACGGTTGTATCGTGTTAAACGGGAACGATTACGATTATACGGTTGAATGGCGATATCAGGTGTCCGTGCCCCAATCCGGCCAGGTAAGATGGGCGGATATTTAGGGAGCCCACAACCGGAGTGCCACCGACTAATTGCTCGGGTAACACTAGATCTTTAAACAATGAATACAGTTCAGGAGGATCCGTCATACTATTAAGATCAAGAGCTTGAGGTCTCACTAGGGAATGAGGAGGTCTGATCGAGTATTCCGGAACTCTGATCATAGGTTTATTTAAGGATCGTTTGAGCCGAGCGAGCGTAGGTGATACATCGAACAAGTTTCGCTCGAAACTCCCGTAAGTATAGCGAGTAAAACCGTGTTTAGCGCAACGTCTCCGCGGATGTTTATATCTTTCCGTTTGTTGGTTGGGTCTAGGGCATTCATCTCAATAATACCAAAGACGCACGTCTTATAGGGGAAACGCGAGTGATCTTTCTCCAGCTTATAATATTCCTCCATCCGTTCGAAGCTATCCGGTACAACAGGTAGCGGTCGATCGACGGTAAGATACATCATAGTGGAATAGAGCTGTTTGAGTTCTACCATGCGGTCATGATGTATACCTTGAGGATATCGAGTTTCTAGATTCTGTTGACTGGTAATATCAAGATAGGCTTCTCTCAAGAATTCCAGATATTTTGGTGAAGTCGCTGCGTTTATCCGGCTCTTCAACATCTTCACTTTCGAGTCGGTTTCGAATAGAATTGTCGTGTTCGAGTCTCAGTTTATCATTCCGCTTCCGCTGGGTATGATATTTAAATAAAACCATTTCCCTTTCGGTATCTACATCGTCCGTATCGTGTAAATCGATAGGATGGCCGGTAGTTAAGAAGTCCATATACATACCATTACGATGCGTATAGCGAGCGGTGAATTTTCTACAGTCCAACCCACGCGCAAGTTGCTTCCGGGACATTGGCGGTTAGATATAACGACCATCGTCCTCCGTAGTAGTTGGACCAACGTCGCCGCGCATCAAGCTATCAACAAACGCTTGTAAAGGTAGAGTATATCGCTCGCTGATACCAAGATCATCTTCTATCAACTCAATCATATCTGCTATATAAGTTTATCCATATTATAATGAGTTTATATTTAGGCGAGCGGGCGTCGCTGCCTACCCCTCTCTGCCCCCGGACAGTGCGAGATCCTCAGCGCTGGTGTACTTTCGCCGATGTGCCTATCGCCAACGTCGTAGCTGCACAACGACTATAACAACCAGCACGAGCCACTCCACCGTCCGTCCCAAAGGCTTAGATATACTTCAGGTTCTTACTGGAGAGTTAGGGTTACTTTCACAATTGCGACTCGCTACTGTAAACACACCTTAGTAGTAACATTCACCTACAAACGCACAAATTCCACGTAACTGTCACAAATGGTACACATTCTATCACACATTCGGGTCATTTGTCCGTTAGTCAAGTGCCTTCCAGAATGTCACGTTGTTATTATGTATCCTTGGATACTAGCGGTGTGCTATTTATTCCGTATGCTATTCAATGAGCAAGCTTTTTATTGTTCTGTTAACTCGCTTCTAATTCTAGCGTGGTTGTTGCTATGGTGACATTATGGAAAGCTAGCGGTAGAATTAGGGTAATTCCCATGCATACAGATCTGGGATGCTATTTAATAGTAATTCTTTAATTGTCAATATCCTCTCTATATATGATTTTATGAATTTTATCGGCTATTGACTATATATTGGAGATTCTCGCACACAAATACACTTAATAGAGTGAATCTCCGCTCCCATGATCTATTAATTAATGGAATTTTGGGAATGTTATAAATTGTACAAAATGACAATTTATTAAATTCATTGAAATATATGAATTTAAATTTATTCCTGTAAATTTTATTATTTAGTGTTAAATAGACGTAATTTTATTCCAGAACGTGTCTGGGGACTGGGATCCTTGATTCTAGGAATTTTGTCTTTTTAAGAGTATCGGTAAGTGCTACGATATCTTAATCGACTAGAATGTTAAAGGATCTAAAATTTGACAGATTTTGTAAATATTAATAATTAATATTTAGGATGGGCACCAGTTTATTCCAGAAATTGTCTGGGGACGTTAACCACTAATTCTAGAATTTTGTCTTTCAAGTATATCGGTGGGTGCCGCGATATCTTAATCGACTAGAATTGCAGATGGTCAAAGGGTTTAACAGATTTATTTTGCGTTTTACGCTACTGTTAAAGGGACATCACGCTACTATATGTATTATTTAATATACGGTATGAGAGCAATATCGCACGAAGCAATGTCAGTGTGAAGAGGCAAGTCGTTTCCAAGGTCTACCTAGAGCTTGGTTTAGCCGAGACACAAGGATCTGAACTTTGCATTCCTAATACTCTGCTTACCAATAATACTTAAATATAGTAGTGGCTTTATTGTACTTTAATAAGTACGGATATTTCATCTTACTGTAGTCACGTATTTATAATATGATACGGACAGTAAGGAAAGAGAAAAATAATTATTTCTCGCCATCGCACTAAATATATAATATAAGTAATTACGTAATAAATGCGAATATATTGCACTAATCTACTAAATAATCGCTAAAATAACATGCTACAAAATTAAATAAAACGATTATAATAAAATTACATAATAATACATACATAATATAAAATAATAAAAATAAATATAAAATAATGTAGTCACACACCCACTCCGTATGTTGTTACGTTATGGAGTCCCTAGATATTTGTTGGATTAGGGAGGTGGTCGTGGGAAGAGTATCTTGCCTTTCATAGTTTCCGGACAGTTTTCGGTCTCTTTCCAGTAAACATAAACGACCAGCTGGGCGATTGAGTTGTTGTGTTACTTTCTCCGCTCCCTTGGCCTGTCTAATCTCCGCCGTGGTAAGATGAGGAGGCCATTCATCTTCTTTACTTAGGAAGTCGGGTTCACCTAACCACGCTGGAGTATCTATCAGTTCTTGAGGAGTTGCTCCTCTGGAGGCGATGTCGGCTAGATTGATCGTCTCGGGGCAATGTCTCCATTGATCTACATTGGAGTTGATGTCGTCATTATCTGAGGAGTATGGTGTTCCCTCAGTTGGGTCGTCAACTTCACTGCTCTCCACTTCCCGTTCACTTAATTGATATACCTGTTCTTTTGGTAATCTTTCTATAAGAGTTCTACGAGAAGGGCCAGTAAAGTACCAACCTACTCTAGTTCTTCCCGCATAGACTTGTAGAGGTTGCGGTTGAGCAGGCCGTTTCTCCAATGTCTCAAGCGCTTCATGCGCATTTTGACCGATGAGTATTTGGACTCCAGGGTAATCGGTGTTGAATCTAGGTATTTCAAACTGCTGGGTGAAATCGTCCTCATCCCAGTTATAAGGTTCCACTTGGGTGGTAGCGAAGTTCTTTATCGCTACCATTTTTACTGACCTTATGCTGTGTTCTCCTAGTTCATCCTGGGGGGTGGACAACGCACCTACATAATAATCCGCGATTACTGTAGATTTCCAAACCTGCATAATTCCTGACATGTTTAGCTTAGTTCGGAACTTGGGTTGTCCAGCAAAGATGTCTTCGGCTAGTTCTTTGTCGATGAATGTTCCTGTACTACCGGAGTCAAGGAGGGCGTTCACTACATAACTCCTTTTAGGTCCGTGGACCCTTACCTGTACTACAGGAAATTCCCGGATTCCTACATTGGAAGATGGCGCTTTCCAAGATGGTTGTCGATCAGAAGTAGTTAGAGTGAGGTCGCTGTCTGTATCTTTTTCATACGTGAGTGCTCGATACACTGCGGTATTTATTAAGTAACAGGATTCGTTTTCGTCGGAGAACTCGTCCGTATAGAATCCTTCCATCTCAGATTGATCAGTGTCGTTCACATCACTGAATTGGACATGTAGTTCGGAATCACTTACCTGACTCGGACTATTTCGCTCGAATTCAGTGTGCAACAAGATATGATGTTTCGCACCGCACTTTGCACACCTTGTGTCGGAGTAACAGGTTCGCCGTTGGTGTCCTCGTCTGAGACAATTATAACACAACCGCTTATCCCACATGACTTCCCGTCTCTCCGCTAATGATTTCTTCAGGAATTCATCACACATATTCAAACGGTGGGGCCCGTCGCACAACACACATTTGGGCTTGATGTTACTTACTTTAACATGTGCTGTGTGGTGCACGCTCGTTCTTTCCTCGGGCTTTCTCACCTGAATTCTCTTGGGAGACGTAGGAGGAGTTTTTCTTACCTGTTCTCTCCTGTCATTGGTTCGAGACTTGAATTTACTTACCTGTTCTTTAGGCGTTTTATTGACATAATAAGCTATTTCAGTGTCTTTCCCGCTATCCTCTCCTTGAGAAGTCTGGCTTTCGCTGTCGTCTGTATAACACACTGGTATTACCCTTCTCCTAGAAACGGGTTTCTCACTTACCTTGTTTTCCAGTGTCTTCTCTCTGGACTGCCTTAGGAGCTGTAATTTCACCTCTCTATCTAAGAATGACATGAGATCAGCCATGGTAGGGTCTCGTCGTTGTTGTTCCATCATATATAACACTTTCTTGTCCCAGCGTGTACCTACTCCACCCTTGGGCAAAGTAGATACTAAGGCTCCTACAACCATAGAATTCTGGTATTCATGAGACTTACCTAACCAATCTAGTTGTCTACAGATCTCCTGAATCTCGTCGGAAAACTCTATAATCCCGCTGCTAAGAAACTTTCGGGGCGCCATTAATTTCGCATATAAATACCTAGCTATGTTAGTCCTATTACCATACCTGATGTTTAGTGTATCCCAAACTTGTCTTAATCCGTCTGGATGTCGAATAAACTTTAACGCCATTAACTTGGGAGATCCTTCCAAGCACTCGATGAGGAATCTAAGTTTCTCTCCATTAGATAGCACAGAGTTCTGTATGTTATCTTTGTAATATTCATTAAAAGGTAACCATTTCATCTCATCTCCATTGAACTTGACGATCTCTCCCACCTTTACCGCTTGCCGGGCTTCGGTTCTAGCCATTTGGTGCGTAAAACTTTCTTGAGCCATCGTATTATTGAATATAGAATTATCGGTATATAAGTTTCTCGGATTATGATCAGGTCTATATGGAATATTATTATCAACAGGTTTATAATCACCCTGAATAGGGTTTACTATAGGAGTTTCTACTTCACTAACACTAACAGTATAGATGCGTGTAGGCTCCACACCTTGCGCATGAAATACTTCAGACCTAACAGGTTGACACATTGTTACAGAGGGTGGTGGTATACCCTTTTGTAAATTTACTAACTTATCGCGTTCTAACGCAATACTTTGCTGCACTTCTTGCAACGCTAACCTACCCTCTCTTACTGCTCCCTTTAACTGCTGAACAGTCCCTTCCAACTCCCGGACCTGCTGGGAGGAACATTTACAATGTTCCCTCAGCTGCCCGAGCAGGAGACCCATCTCCCGTCGTCCCTCAGCTACCCACTCGACCGCCGAAGCGGGAGTCGCCAATGTAGTAGCGGGCAAGCGAGAGACGACGGGCGATAAATTCTTAATATCTCGCTCGGCGTCCAGGATGGGTTCGGGTGACGCGTTTATAATATATATATACCCGTTTAATGGGTTTTGTCAATATTTGAAATAAATGTTATTATTTCTGGGGGAGTCACTACACATAAGCTGTGCGCTCTCAGTGGAGTGCTAATTATTGGACACTAAAATAAAATAATTCTAATTTACCTAAGTTACTTATTACTACAAATTACGTACAATCTGGGTGAGATTACAATCTCTAAATAAACACAAAAATTACAAATACACAAATACGAATTTTTAGGGTAATTTTACAGGGAATCTACAAACCAGCCTAACAAAGGGTTAGAATATCTGGTTATTACGACGGACAGGTTACTACGGTATTTGAAAATAATAAGTAGTAGTAAATATACTGCGTTGTCCAGATAGGAAAATACCACCGCCTGACGACCTATAACCGTATCGCTATAGGTACTACGTTATGTATCACGGAGTGTTCCTACCTAGAGATTAATTACCGCGGTCTACCAGAACCAACGTGCCTATTAACCACTTTACAACACAAATATACTGCCTACACACTAATTGCTTTCGGAAAGCACTGTACACTAAACCCTAAATTAGGTACAAGTACTTGTACAACAAATAATCAGTAGTTAAAAATACTTGAACAGCTAAAAGAACCACGGTATCTGCCGGAGTGACCAAAGCACAAAATCTCCAGTCTTTACCTACGCCGAGCAGCCCTGATGTAGTACCGGGGTTAGTTTAACTATAACGGTATGTATAACAAACACAATTACTATAGGAATAAACTTGGGGATATGAATGTTGCGAATAATCGCATAAACTCTGAATAATAAATATTACGCTACGCGTACAAACTACTCAAACAAAATGCAGACCAAATACTGACAGACTACTATCAAGCCTAAACATACTACGGTATATGCAGACTCCGAAATGATTAGTTAGTATGTGTTCTAACCTAGTAGTACGACTTATCCTTCACAGGGGGTTTACCTCACAGCACTTGAAGCCCCTACGTTCCCAACACTTTATCGGACAGATGCTCTACACACACCGAAATTTCCTCAAACCCAACAACAGTCAGACAACTATCCAGCCTACAAATTATCTAAATAAGAAATATTACGCTACCCGTACAAACTACACAAACAAAATACAGACCAAACGCTGGCAGACTACTATTAAGCCTAAATAAACTACAGGACATGCAGACTCCGAAATGGTTAGTTAGTATGCGTTCTAACCTAGTAGTACGACTTATTCTTTCGGTGGGGGATTTACCTTACAGCTCTGGCTGCCCCTACATTTCTAACCGGCACTTTATCGGACATACACTCTACATGCACTGCAATCCGTTCAGACCTATCAACAGTCAGACAACAGTCCAGCCTACAAATTATCTGTACAATCTGAGCAGGTTTACACGTCTTTTGCTCAATATTAGCCTACTAGTAAATAAAACTGACAGAAATAAGTAAACCATGCAAAGGAATAAGGGGTGATCAATCCCTAATCCCCTAACAGCCTACAATATACAATATCACAATCGAAATAATACTGCTGTACCTGTACTGTAAGTAAGTACCGGTCCGGATGATCAGGCAGTCAGGCCTACTGGTTACCGGTCGACCGGTACTATCAACTTGATTGCTTACGCCGCAATCAAGAAGCTATAACTGTTACTGTTCGCGCTTTTAAGACCTTTGGCAGTTTAACCCGCCAAATCTATATGTCTTCTAGGTTATAAATCGACTTTAGCCTATGACAAGTATTTGACACAAATAAATCCAACATTAGCCGAAGCCAGTCTATGCGCGACCATTCACCCGCTGGATATACCCGGGAGACTGGATTCGGATGCTTTAATTTGATTGCGGTGCAGGCCTACCGTACTATTCGATTGATCGTTAATATATAATCTCTGACAAATATTATTCACTTTCGGGAAATATTAGCAGTTCCTTTAGGACGTGGCGCTCTATCTATATAAACAGAGCTATGGCTTACACTAAACACAACGAATGGATTATAAGTTACACATAAGGCGCATTCTTTAGGAGATGCTTTGTTACGCGGACAAGCACATACAGACTATTGCACACCGCTGCACACTGAATTGCCGATAGTCACTGATTTTAATCATATATAAAGAGAATAGCAACTGGCATTTGTAGGGCCTATAAAATAGCATTCAATTCACTACACACTACAAACCACGATAATATAAGCCGCAATTGCTATATGTAGCCAGTCTCTCTAACCTTAGTGTATCAAGAAGATCGGGGTTTCTGATCGTTTATAGTTATTCTCCAAATAACAATATGCAAACGAATGATACATTTAATAACAAACAGCAAATAGCAGTAAATAATGTGCAATACAGCAGCAGGTACCGTACCGGTCCTCACGCTGTCCAGTGCTGGTCATGTACCGGTAACAGTTATGTGATCTTATAATTAAAGACGTTCTAATGTTGGAATAATTCAGAATAATTCCATGGCCGATGTTCATGGCATCAGGAAAACCAACACACTGAACCCTGTGAGCTGCTGCAGGTAGATTTCAACACAGAAAGGAAAAGCTCTCATTGGCAGAGTTCCATATTCCACAGGTTCCAAATCGTCTAAAATGCCAAACCACCTTAGCCTTTGCAGCCAATTACATTGATTTAGCCAACATAAGGCTGAATCGCTCTGCTTGGTTGACCTTGCTCTGGTTGGTTGATCGAACCCAACAAAGAGGCCGTCGCTAGGCAAATCAGCCAATCAGCCGGTAGCTTTCATCCTTTGAGTTAGGGAGTTTTTCTTTAGAGTATTTGAGCGCATTAAGGGAAACTGGATTGCGAAGCAAAAGGGCCAGTTATATCCCGCAAAAGCTTTTACAGTTGTTTATAAATTTAGGTTCTCGCTTTCGAAATGGCAGACCAATTTCATATCTTCCTTGATCTTTAAGAAAACGTGTAGTTGTTTCCTGGATCTGCTTGGCTCTTTCTTCTTCTACCGATAGGGCCTTATCGTAGGAATTGGGCTCTACAGCCTCTTGAGTAAAGAATCGTACGGCGTGTTCATCGCGAGTCTTCGCATTGTAGCGATCTATCACTTCATTCAGTTCTTCGTTGTATTCGACTTGTTCAGCTGGATGAATGAGGTGACATAGGTTCACTTGGTTTTGCCAAGTTTCGTTTTCCGTAAGGAGGTCGATGGTCTTCTCCTCATCGAAGAGTTGGTGGATGTCGTCATTATCTGAGGAGTATGGTGTTCCCTCAGTTGTGTCGTCTACCTCACTGATCTCCTCTTCCCATTCGCTTACCTGGTAGACCCTTTCTTTGGGTAACCTTTCCATGAGAGTTCTACGGGAAGGGCCAGTAAAGTACCAACCTACTCTAGTTCTTCCCGCATAGGTTTGTAGTGGTTGCGGTTGAGCAGGCCGTTTCTCCAATGTCTCAAGCGCCTCATGCGCATTTTGGCCGATGAGTATTTGCACTCCAGGGTAGTCTGTGTTGAATCTAGGTATCTTATGCTGCTGGGTGAAATCGTCCTCATCCCAGTTATAAGGTTCCACTTGGCTGGTAGCGAAGTTCTTTATCGCCACCAATTTTACTGACCTTATGCTGTGTTCTCCTAGTTCATCCTGGGGGGTGGACAACGCACCTACATAGTAATCTGCAATTACTGTATATATAATTACTGCAAACCTGCATAGTTCCTGACATGTTTAACTTAGTTCGGAACTTGGGTTGTCCAGCAAAGATGTCTTCGGCTAGTTCTTTGTCGATGAATGTTCCTGTGCTGCCGTAGTCAAGGAGGGCGTTCACTATATAACTCTTGTCAGGCCCGTGGACTCTCAACTGCACTACGGGAAATTCTCGGATTCCTACATTGGAAGTTGGTGCTTTCCAAGATGGTTGTCGGTCAGGAGAAGTTAGCGGGAGGTCACTGTCAGTTTCTTTCTCATACGTAAGTGCTCGATACACTGCGGTATTTATTAGGTAACAGGATTCGTTTTCGTCGGAGAATTCATCTGTATAGAATCCTTCCATCTCAGAACTTTGATCAGTGTCGTTCACATCACTGAATTGGACATGTAGTTCGGACTCACTTACCTGACTCGGGCTGTTTCTTTCGAATTCAGTGTGCAACAAGATATGATGTTTTACGCCGCACTTTGCACACCTTGTGTCGGAGTAACAGGTTCGCCGTTGGTGTCCTTGTCTGAGGCAATTATAACACAACCGCTTATCCCACATGACTTCACGTCTATCTTGTAGTGATTTCTTTAAAAATTTATCACACACTCTTAAACGGTGGGGCCCGTCGCACAGCGCACATTTTGGTTTGATGTTACTCACCTTACTTTGGGTAACGTTGTGCACTCTCGTTCTTTCCTCGGGCTTTCTTCCGTGAACTCTATTAGGAGACGTAGGAGGAGTTTTTGTTACCTGTTCTCTCCTGTCATTGGATCGAGACTTAAATTTACTTAGTCTTTAGGCGCTTTGTTGACATAGTAAGATCTTTCAGTGTCTTTCCCGCTGTCCTCTTCTTGAGAGGCCTGGCTTTCGCCGTTGTCTGTATAACACACTGGTGTTACCTTTCTCCTAGAAACGGGTTTCTCACTTACCTTATTTTCCGGTGTCTTCTCTCTGGACTGCTTTAGGAGCTGTAATTTTACCTCTCCATCTAAGAATGACATGAGATCAGCCATGGTAGGGTCTCTTCATTGTTGTTCCATCATATATAAGACTTTCTTGTCCCAGCATGTACCTACTCCACCCTTTGGTAAAGTAGAGGCCACGGCTCCAATAACCATAGAACTCTGATATTCATGAGATTTACCTAGCCAATCTAATTGTCTACAGATCTCCTGAATCTCATCGGAAAACTCTATAATCCCGCTGCTAATGAACTTTCGGGGCGCTACCAATTTTGCATACAAATACCTAGCTATGTTATTCTTATTACCATACCTGATGTTTAGTGTATCCCAAACTTGTCTTAATCCATCTGGATGTCCAATAAACTTTAACGCCATTAACTTGGGAGATCCTTCCAAGCACTCGATGAGGAATCTAAGTTTCTCTCCGTTAGATAGCACAGAGTTCTGTATGTTATCTTTGTAATATTCATTAAAAGGTAACCATTTCATCTCATCTCCATTGAACTTGACGATCTCTCGCACCTTTACCGCTTGACGGGCTTCGGTTCTAGCCATTTGACGCGTAAAACTTTCTTGGGCCTTCGTGTTATTTAATATCGAGTTATCGGTATTTAAATTTCTCGGATTATGATCAGGTCTATATGGAATATCATTGTCAACAGGTTTATAATTACCCTTAATAGGGTTTACTATAGGAGTTTCTACTTCACTAGCAGTATAGATGCGTGTAGGCTCCACACCTCGCGCATGAAATACTTCAGACCTAACAGGTTGACACATTGTTACAGGGGGTGGTGGTATACCTTTTTGTATATTTACTAATTTATCGCGTTCTAACGCGATATTCTGCTGCACTTCTTGCAACTCTAACCTACTTTCCCTTACTGTTCCCTTGAATTGGTGAACAGTCTCCTGCATCTGCCCGAGCAGGAGATCCATCCCCCGCCGTCTCTCATCCACCCACTCGACCGCCGAAGCGGGAGCCGCCAACATAGTAGCGGGTAGACGAGGGACAACGGGCGACAAATCATTGATATTTCGCTCGGAGTCCAGGACAGGAACTGTCTCAGGGGCGGTTCTGTTGGGCACAGGTAGTTTAGTGCTGTGCAAAGGGAATTTAGAGGTAGGTTCTGGGAGTACAGGTGTCTCTATCACCGGAGGGGTGGCTTTGAGAACAGGCCTAATGATTTCAGGCTCATCTACTATAGTAGGGAGTCTTTCTACTCTAATAATTTGGTCTGTGGGTTCTGTACTACCTAAGTCTGTGCTAGCTAGTTGCCTTCTCACAGCTGGGGGCAAATCAGGCAATTTCTGACGGTGGGGCATTCTTCTACGCCTGCTGAGACGAGATCTATTTCCTCCGCCTTCAGGATCTGTTGTATTGCCTTCATCCGATGATGTAAAGCCCTGTCGCTTGGGGGTGGATCTACTTATCAGCTGCATCTGACTAGCTGTTATCTGTTTCTTGAAGTTGTCTTGCTTCTCTTGAAGATTTTCCAACTCTAGTTGGGCTGTCTCTTCAGATGCCTTCCGTTCTGCTTCTGCCACTGCCGCTGCCGCTTTTCTTTCCGCTTCGGCTGCTTTTCTTTCCGCTTCTGCCGCTGCCATTGCCACTTTCCTTTCCACTTCGGCCGCTTTTCTTTCCGCTTCTGCCGCTTTTCTTTCCGCTTCTGCCTCTGCCACTGCTGCCACCTTTCGGTCTTCTATACGTTTTTTCTTTACTTGTTCTTCTTGAACCTTAGCGATGCGGATGCTTTCATCAAATTTAGCTTGGTTCGCAGCTAGCATTTCCGTATCTATTGCGTCCAGCACAAACTTGGCTCCTTCACTACTAGGACGAAGTCCAGCCAGCCTTCTCCTCAACTCTTCATCACCTAGAAATCGTTGATAGTCTGACAGATAGATATCAATAGCGTCCCTCTTATGCGGTTTCTCTGCTGTCGCTTCACTTTCCACTTGGGAAAAGGTAGCGTCTGTTGATTCTCCATGGTTGAGCGCTCAGCCAGCTGAGATTTCCACTGGGCCGTTCCTTGAACCTTGAGACTCACCCGCTGAAACCAAGTCTTTACGGCAACTTGCAACGACGTGTCTTGTCTTCTTTTCGAAGCCTCCTCAAAGGCCGATAGGATTAGTCTGATTCTTAGAATTCTT
Source organism: Nemertoderma westbladi (assembly GCA_032718475.1). Taxonomy (NCBI): domain Eukaryota; kingdom Metazoa; phylum Xenacoelomorpha; order Nemertodermatida; family Nemertodermatidae; genus Nemertoderma; species Nemertoderma westbladi. The sequence continues at coordinate 15,358 of JAUCBJ010002913.1, read as the reverse complement.
TCTCGAACTTGATAAAGCAGCTCTCCCTGCTCTTGAGGTCCTTGGGGTTGTTGAAACAGTTGTTCCTCTAATCGCTCCAAAGAGCTGAAGAATCCCTGTACGTATCCTGCTGCCGACCTCTTCCACACAGCGGGATCACTAGTGTCTTTTGTCACTCCCATCCTGTGTATGTCTTCCCAGGCAGCTTCCGATAAGTCAAACGGGAGTCCGGGTCCGGGGAAGTTCCATTGCGACTCGACAATAGACTTCAGTTCCTCCCTTGTGTATCCCGCATAACTGTCCTTGGTCGATCGCTTACTTCTCGCCCAATCAATTTGGTGTTCCTCCACCGCAATCAATACCCTAGTGAGTACGGCCGCAGGAAGAATGAGAAGGGGATCCGAATAAACCGCATCTTCCATCTTTGCTCCACGCTCGGGTGTCAGCTCTACATTATCCAAACTACTGGAGCTATCGGGCCGCTGAGAAATAAGTTCTCGGCTAGGGTGTTGCTGCTGTTTGACAGCTGCTTCTTGATCCCGCTTGACTTGAGCCCGAGTGCCTATGATAGACCTACGGTATTGGACTAGCCTAGGGTCTGATATTACTACTGGAGGGATGATCTTTCTTACAGTAGGAGGTGAGTTGAACTTTGGTCTCAAACGTTCAGCACTCCTATCTGGGTTACAGATGGTTGTATCTAGGAGATTGTCTGACATGTTTTGCTTTGTGTCAGACATGTTTGTTTGTACAGTTGAATGCCTACTGCTATAATTACAGTTAAAGCAAGTCTAGTAATTCAGTATCACTGTTAGCCTAGTAATTAATTACCGATATCGTTATCCAGTGTAACGTGATATATATACACTATATATTAGAATACCGGTATACACTTATAGTATATATATAAGTATTATTACAGACTAGGTTTGTCACAGAATACCGGTATATAATTTCAGCACAAATATATATAAATATATAATAAGCCTATCGTGAATACCGGTATACAGCTTACACTTATAGTGTATACATAAGTATAATTATAGACTAGAATTAATTACAGAATACCGGTATATAATTTCAGCTTAAATTTATAGAATAAATATAATAAGCCTATTGTAAATACCGGTATGGCAATTATTTTAGAATAATTGAATGTCTGAATTTTAGGGGTACTTAGTTACTTTACTTTACTTTATTACCGTTATTTAAGCAGTAGTCCAACTGATATTAAGACCTAATTGATGTATGACAGGCCTACTGTTTTATAAATCGGTTTGAGTTGATTTATAAAATATATATATATACCTTTTTATGGGTTTTTGTCAATGTTTGAAATAAATGTTATTATTTCTGGGAGGGAGTCACTACACAGAAGCTGTACACTCTCAGTGAAGTGCTACTTGTTGGACACTAAAACAAATAATTCTACTTTCCTAAGTTACTTATTACTACAAATTACGTACAATACGGGGTGAGATTACAATCTCTAAACAAACACAAAAATTACACGTACAAATTTTAGGGGTAATTTTACAAGAAATCTACAAACCAGCCTAACAAGGGGTTAGAATATCTGGTTATTACAAACGGACAGGATACTACGGTATTTGAAAATAATAAAGCAGTAGAAAATAAATTGCATTGTCTAGATAGGAAAAATACCACCGTCTGACGACTTATAGCCGTAGCGCTATAAGTACTACGTTATGTACATGGAGTGTTCCTACCTAGAAGTTGATTACTGCAGCCTACTATACCTAACGTGCCTATTAACCACTTTACAACACAAATATACTGTCTACAAACTAATTACCTTCGGAAAGCACTGTACACTAAACCCTAAATTAGGTACAAGTAGGTATACAACAAATAACCAGCAGTTAAAAATACTTGTACAGCTAAAAGAACCACGGTATCTGCCGGAGTGACCGGAGCATAAAATCACCAGTCTTTACCTACGCCAAACAGCCCTGATGTAGTACCGGGGTTAATTTAAATATAACGGTATGTATAACAAGCACAATTACTGTAGGAATAAACTTGGGGGTATGTATGTTGCGAATAATCGCATAAACTCTGAATAATAAATATTACGCTACCCGTACAGACTACACAAACAAAATACAAACCAAACGCTGGCAGACTACTATCAAGCCTAAATAAACTACAGTATATGCAGACTCCGAAATGGTTAGTTAGTATGCGTTCTAACCGAGTAGTACGACTTATTCTTTCGGGGGGATTTACCTTACAGCACTGGATGCTCCCACGATCCTAACTAGTACTTTATTGGACATACACTCTACACACACTGCAATCTCTTCAGACTTAACAACAGTCAGACAACAATCCAGCCTACAAATTATTTATACAATCTGAGCAGGCTTACACGCCTTCTGCTCAATATTAACTTACAAATAAGTAAAACTGACAGAAATAAGTAAAATACCAATAAAAAACCAAGGCTGCAGTCCCTGATTAAATATCAAGACCTACCAGTATATAATTCTCAAAATCGAATAATACTGCTGTACCTGTACTGCTGTAAGTACCGGTTCGGGTGGTTAGGTAGTCAGGCCTACTGGTTACCGGTCAACTGGTACTTTTGCCTTTATTGCCTACGTTGCAATAAAGAAATTATAACTGTTATTGTTCGCTCTTTTAGACCTTTAGCAGTTTAACCTGCCAAATTTAGGTGTATTCTAGGTTATAAATCGACTTTAGCCTATAACAAGTATTTGATACACATAAGTTACATTAGCCGAAGCCAGCCTATGCGCGATCATTCACCCACGGTTAAGGGAGACTGGATTCGGATGCTCTGACCTTATAGCGGTGTAGGCCTACTGTACTATTCGATTGATCGTTAATATAATATCTCTGACAAATATTATTCACTTTCGGGAAATATTAACAGTTCCTTTAGGACGTGGCGCTCTAAGTATGTAAACAGAGTTATGACTTACACTAAACACAACGGGATGGCTAATGATTCACGTATAAAGCGCATTCTTTAGGAAATGCTTTGTTATCTATCACACTCATGCACACTACCGCACACTGCTGCACACTGATCTGCCAACCTTCACTAATTTTAATCATATATAAGGAGAACAGCAACTGACACATGTAGGGCCTATGAAATAGCATTCAATTCACTCCAAAACCACTATAATGTAAGTCGCAATTGCTATATGTAACCGGTCTCTCTAACCTTCAGTATATCAAGAAGATTGGGGTTTTCTGATTATTTATCGTTATTCTCCAAATATAACAATATTCCATCAACTGATACAATTAATAACCGACAGTAAATAGCAGTAAAATAATGCGGTGTTTGTATATGATCAGGTTTGTATGAGATATGACAAGCTGATAACAGTTATACGTTTCTATGATCAAAGCCGTTCTAATGTTTGGCTAAAGTCTGAAACACAGAATAATTCCACAGCCGATGTTCTGGGCTTAGGAAAAAAGGTAAACAAAGACCATAATGCATTGCGCGATTTCCCGGAGGCTTCTGTGCAAATAAAATGAAAATCGCTCTGATTGGTCGAGTGAACAAAGAACAAAGAAAAAGCTCTACGTGGACATATCAGCTGATAGATGTCGTCATCTGAACTACACTGTATCAAGAGTATTTTGGCGTATTGCGGCATAAAATCGCTAGTTATGTCCGCTAAAGTACACATACAGAAAAATGGCTTTTTATGTCCACTAAAACACCTACACAGTAGGAAAACGGCTTTTTATGTCCGCTAAAACACCTACAGAGTACTTTGCGGGGAAAATGACTAGCTAGATCCGCAAAAGCGTTTACATCATTTTTAGTTTATTGTTTTGGCTAGGATAACGCGCCACTGTAAACCTATGTTCCTTTCCATTTAATTTATAATTTTAACATTTGGGATGGGGCGAGATATAATAATTAGTCGAGATGGGAACATCACATTGGATTATAATAAGAACGTGATAAAGAATAATTATTTTCTTACAACTATTCACCTGGCTACTGTCATTCAAGAATGTCAGCCAGCTGGTTTGAGTACAATCATACTGTATTAGGTGTTATTAATGGGTCACTTTAAAGCAGATATTTTTTCATCCCAGAGGATCTTAAAGTTTTTCACACTTTGGACATACTTTTAACAATGTCATATTGAAAACATTATTATGACTTTACAGTTGTTGATATGTGTATAAAGGCATCCTGGTCCGATGTCTACGTAGACCTTCAATAACATCTTAGGAGATTATAACTTTTTGTTGGGCACCTTTTGCAAAGTCGGCCGTGACGTCCGGGTGGGATCGAACTGGTGATCTCCGGGTTGGAAGTCTAACGCTCTAACCATTCAGCTAGTGGCTCAGGTAAAGATGGCCCAGATCGATCCCACCTGGACGTCATTGCCGACTTGGCAAAAGCCGTACCCAACAAAAAAGTTATAATAATATAAAATTATCATTCCAACCATAACACCAATAATAAATTGGTAAATCAAATCAAAAACGAAAAATAGAGATGAGGAACAGCGATAAAGTTTTTAATTTCATTATATTATATTTACGTACAAATGTCAAATGCAAACGTTTCGGAAGAAAACAATTACCATCTTTCAGTGCAATCAATAAGTAGCCAAAAATAAAATATAACAGTAATTTGAAAGACGGCCAAAATACAAAATATAATATGCAGACACCCCCCCCCCCCCCCCCCCCCCACTTCGATTAAAAAATCAGCCATGCATTGCCCTGGGCAGTGAGGCAGAACATTGAGTTCCAGACACAACAACCCCCAACAACCACACTTCCCATATCCTTATTGCTACGTGTACTGTTAGTTGTAGTACACACATTCCCGCAGACGTCTGTCTCATCAGACCAAGTATACAATCCTGTAATCGTAATGTAATCTGCAGTTTACATCTGATCTTGATCTGTCAATCTTGTGTCAACAAAAATAACCACAGCCATCATACATTGTACTGTATTTAAATATTTCCATTATCAATATTGATGATTCATGAGATAGGATTGTAATACAGTACATGACAGTAATACTAATACCCTAACAGAGGGAGGAGTGTTTAATATGTGTGACAGAATGACGCATTGTGCTTCGCTTCTATTGGATGGATTGTGCTCCATAAGAAGGAAGGAAGCCTGGTTGGGCTGGCTGTGTGTTCTTTGGATGTACATTACTGCATTAGTACTGTAGTACAATGAATACAGTACTGCAGTAATATTATACAGTCTGACAGTGCTGCCGTAGTATGTTGAGTGTCTGCTGCCTGAATGGCGTAACGAAGCCAAGCCTGCCTACTGCTGTAACCTGTACTGCTGTACTATCTGACTAGCCGTTCTGCCGTACCTCAGTACCTCAGTACCTAGGTAGGCCTACTACCGGTACTGTACTACGGTAATACAGTAATACTGTACCGGTAAGTAGGCCTAATATATGTTGTCAGTACAGAAGTATGTTCACTACGATACATTTTATATTTCTTACGATAACCATTACCGGTATGCAAACCATCATGTTGTCTCGCAGAGCATCTTCTGATCTTGTTTCTATCTATTTCTGTATTTAGTGCAGTAGTGCTTAGTGTTAAAATTTGTACCGGTCAGTCCGGCACATTACCAATTTTGGCATGTTTCCAATATTGGCAGTTTTCCTACCAAAATTGGCAGCCGCCTGCCAATATTGGCATTTTTCTTTGAAGTTGCATTCAATTTTGTGGAAATGCTATTTTTTCACAAGCTTATTCAAATCATAATAAATAAAGCAAAATATTGACCGTGTGGAAATTTTTTTGACAGTGCCGTTAATTTTTTGTGACATAAAACTGTAAAATACAGTGTGGAACTTCCAATATTGGAATGAGCTACCAAAATTGGCAGTCTGACAGTAGGCCTATAGTTTAACAATGCCTGCAATGCACAATGGTACCGGTATCTGGGTATTGACTGACTGACTGATATAAGGATGGAGCCATTCAGTATGTGCCATAGCCATACCATAGCTGCATAGTACCACTGTACCAGTCTGCCAGTGCAGTACCTTACCTCTCTACCCTCCAGTATGCAAATTGCAAATTGGGGTGTCGTTTCAGCCTTCCCATACTGCCATAGGATGTAGGGTTAATGTTAAATTCTTAAATTAATAATATTGAAAAATTAGTGCCTTAGAAGTAAACATTTTTCTGTAAACAGTGTTCCTAAATTTAGTGTATTGCCTGCCATTAGAACCTGCTACATTCCTTTAAAAGGCACCTTAAATGGTGAATATTGAAATTTAATATTCGCGAAATTAAGTTAATATGTTAGAGTGTTAAAGTGTTCTAAGAAATCACCACACAATGACTTCGGATCTTTCTTAGCAAGATATTTCAAAATATTAACTAGAGTTGTGTTGTAGCTTCCATTAGCAGATTAGGATGGCCATTTATTGCATTAGGCGTTAGGATGGTAAGAGTGTGCAAGGTGTAGACTTTGCTGAGTCGGATGAATCTTCTATTGACTTTGATTCCGACGACTGTTCTCTGATTGAAAATGACAAATGAAGAGAACATTGAGAAAGAATACTCATGCAGATCCAGTGCACCAGTGGTACTGATACTGACAGACTGATTACATGGAAAGCACTGATGGAGAGCACTGCTGTGAGAGTACTGACGAAGCTGTTGCTTGTCACTATTATTCGCTTGTCGATATTTCAGTATTTGTCACTTGTGTTTTGAAGTGAATCCACCTCGCCCTCATAAAGGATAGCCTACTTGATCAACTGGGAATATTGTGAAGGATGTGAGAAATGGTACCATACCTTTTGTGTCAAAAGAAAGGGCGGCATTGCATCCACAGCATCTAACATTTGTGAGTGTATTGATATTGGCATTGAAGCTGAAAGGTGCGAAATATTACAGGATATTGCAAATTTAGACGTAAAGATCAGAAAATATGAAGTTATATAGGCCTACTCATTGTACATTTAACTATATGTAAAGATATGAAGTTTATATACTCATTGTACAGTTGTATGTCTAACTATACGTAAAGATATTAAGTTTATATATGTTGTCAAGTTGTGCTTTTCTTAAAAACTTATGCTTAAATTTTGTAATTTCAGAATTTCCAAAATAGATTGCCCATGTACATATTGTAAAGTATTCTGATACTCCTTTGTGCTTTTCTTTTATAAAACTATACTTAATATGATGTTTTTTTTCAAGTTTTCAATACGTTTTCAAGTTTGTAATGTAGGCCTACTCTCATATTCTTTTTCTTATAAAATTATACATAAATTTAATTGCATTTGAAATAGGCAGATAGGGGGGGGGGGGGGGGGGGGGGGGGGGACTGGACGCAATAAAAATCCATCCCTCTCCAGGGGAAAAGGGACACAAATAACAGATGATTATTTTCAAAAATAAAACTGTAACCTGTTCTATTGTGTTTAGTTTATTGTTTTAGTTAAAATAACGCGCCACTGTAACCTGCTCCTTTCCCTAAATTGAGAATTTAACATTGAGGCGGGATATTAATTCGCGAAGGCGGGTTTTGCGTCCAGTTTCCACCCCTGTCTCTTGCATTTATAGTTACAGTATAGCACACCTAGGCCTATTTAGTGGTTTGTTTCATGGCGAATTTTTTTTAATACATATCATTATTATATCATTATCATATCATATCATATTAGTACATACATATCATTCCTATAATGTATAAATAAAGTAGGCCTAACATTACAAATACAAAAAATGAGAATAAGAACAGAATGATATTTATGAATATTAAGATCTGAAGATTGCATGTAAAACTACCAAATTGGTAGTACTACCAATTTGGTAGTACAGTAGTAATACAGTAATATCAGAATATTATAATCTGATAATCTGATAATATACTCCTGTACTTCTTTCTGTTAGGTTACGTTTTTAATACAATACAATTTGATAATAATTACAAATCGAACCGATACTGGTACCGGTGCTAATAATAATACAGCAATAACACTTTGAAGATTTACATTTAAACATGGCTGCGACTGTGCGAAGTAAAGCTAACAGAGTTATGGGTCTGTTTAAAAAGACCGACAAAGATATTTCACGCGATAAATTGAGGAAGGAGTTGTTTAACTTCCAAACGACAGTTCGACACGGGTTCCCTAGTAAACCGAGTGCCGTCGCGTACGACCCCACTCTGGGTCTCCTCGCCGTCGGCAGTAAGACCGGCGAGCTACGGGTGCTGGGCCAGCCCGGCGTTGAGTTCATCGGGACCCACTCGGAACCCATCCGCCAGCTGCTCTTCGTACCGCACCAGGGCCGCGTGATAACCCTGTCAGACCCCCAATCCAACTCCCTACACTTGTGGGAAATAAACACGTCGAGCGACGGTTCCGAGTCGTCTATCGAGGTGGTTAAATCCTATAAAGTGGTGAATGATAATAAACTAAATGGAGTTAGTGTGTGCGCGATTAGTTTGGATGGTAATCGATGTTATTTAGGTACGGATAGTGGTAACGTTTTCGTTTTGGATGTTGGAACGTTCGAACTTTTAGACTCGGTTATTTACCAGAACGTCGCCATGCAGAATGTCCCGGATGATTATAAAGTGAACCCGGGATCTGTTGAAGCGATAGCTGTCCATCCGTGTGACCCTAATCGCGTTCTTATTGGTTACAACCGTGGTTTGGTGGTTCTCTTCGACATCGAGAAGACTTCTGCGGATTCCACCTTCGTGTCTCCCAGCCAGCAGGGGTTGGAGGCTCTGGCTTGGTTCGGGAACGGGGAACGCTTTTCCGTGGCCCACTCGGACGGCTCGTTGATCCAATGGAACGCGGTGAGTCCCGCGGCCCCCCAGACCGGGCCTGCCATCCCCTACGGGCCCTTCCCGTGTAAGCGGATCGAGCGGTTGGCCATTGGGTCCGGGATGGACGGGGATTACACGGTGTTCAGCGGGGGGATGCCCCGGGCTTCCTACGGCGATCGGCATTGCGTTACCGTAATGCAAGGAAGCCGCCACGTCGTCTTTGAGTTAACCTCAAAGATCGTAGATTTCATCGCTTTCGGCGATAGAAACGCTTTAGTCGTTTCTACTTTAGTGATTCTAGCGGAAGAAGAGATAATATTTATAGATTTATCTTCGGAAGGTTGGCCGGTTTTCCGTAAGCCGTACCTCAACTCGCTACATTTCTCTTCTATAACTTGTTCCGCTCATTACTCCGACGTGGATGAGGGCGTGTGGAGTGATATAGCTGCGAGCGGCGCCGAGGCATTCAGTGTCGGAGCGTCGGGGTCGGCGTGGCCGGTAGCCGGCGGGAAGGAGTTGTTGTTGGGGGGGAAGAAGGAGAGACGCGATCTGTTGGTTACGGGGCACGAGAACGGGAGTTTATGTTTCTGGGACGCGGGTTATTCGAGTCTGCGGTTGTTGTATAAGGCCGAGACGGTGAGTTTGTTTGTTACTGACGCGGATTCGGCAGGTACCGGGGCTGTGGAAGCCGATGAGGATTGGCCTCCGTTTCGGAAGGTCGGAGAGTTCGATCCCTACACAGACGACCCGCGGCTCGCGGTGCAGAAGGTCGCGCTCTCCGGGGGGCGGCTGGTCGTTGGGGGGAGTGCCGGACAGCTGGTTGTGTACGGGATGGTTCGGGAGAGTCGGTTGGTAGCGGTGCCTGTCGTAGCGGTGCGGATCGTACCCGAGGGATTCGTGTGGAAAGGCCACGGGGCGTTGGCGCCCAGGGACGGAGCGTTGAACGCGGCGCCCGGGTTTCAGCCCGCCCTGTTGGTGCAGTGCGAGCCGCCGGGCTCGGTGACCGCAGTCGCTCTCGGCGGCGGCGCGGGGGAGGTGGTCGCCGTCGGGACCGGGCACGGGTTCGCCGTGGTCGACGTGCAGCGCGCGGCGGTCCTGGGGGCCCCGGTGTCGACGCTGCCACCGGCGGGAAGCGGCGACGTGGCCGACGGAGGCGACGGAGGGATGAATCGGAGGAAGACGTTGAAACAGTCGTTGCGGGAATCCTTCCGGAGGCTAAGGAAGAAACGATCGTCCGCCAGTAAGTCGCCAACGAAGCAGGAAGGCCAAACGAGCGAAGCGAGTAAATCCGAGGAAGGGAAAGCTGAGATTTCGCCGGTTAAAGTCGAACCGCACGAGGAGGATCACCCGCGGGTCCATCGACTCGTTGAGACGCGGAAAGAAGATTCCTCGTTGTCCTCGATGGTTCGGGTTCTCTACTTCGTGGAGACGTACGTTCGGGACGGGTTGACTCGGAGTCGGACTCTCTGGGTCGGAACGCACGGTGGGCAGGTCCTTGTGCACCTAATCCCGTCGGTCGTCGAGGATTCCTCGCGGACCGAACTCGCGAAGGAACTCCGGTTGAAGCACCGCGCGCCGGTGGTCGCGCTGCTGGCCGTCGACCGGGATGGGCGTCCGGTCAGAGGGGAGGAGAGGTCGTCCGCGGATAATAAACATCTTCTAGTCGTCGTTACCGAGGAGCAGTTGAAACTGTTTCTTCTTCCGTCGTTGAAACCCTTGCGTAAGTTCCGTCTCACCGCCGTTGACGGGTCCCGCGTTCGTAAGATCGGTTTCGCTAAGTACGTCAGCTCCGTCGATCCAACCTACTCCGAGGATTGCATCTCCTGTCTAAACAACCTCGGCGAGCTCGCAGTTTATTCGCTCGCTTCGCTCCGACCGCAGCTGAAAGTAGACGGGATCCCCAAGGACAACGTCGTCGGTATAAACAGCTGCGTGTTCACCGACGCTGGCGAGGGTTTCTATCTACGTTCGACCGGGGAGTTCCTCAGGTTCACGTTGTCCGCGGGGAGCGTCACGAAGCCGGTGTGCGTCGTGGAGTTGGCTGAAGGGATGCGGCCTAAGCCGGTGGTAGCGATACGGGAGGAAGAGAGCGGGAAGTCGGAAGGAGATAAACCTGTTGAGGATAAACCGGAGGGAGATAAACCGGCGGGAGATAAACCGGCGGGAGATAAACAGGAGGGAGATAAACCAGAGAGAGATGAATCTACTGAGATTCCCGAGGAAACTAATTCTCGAACGGACGACGATAAGGCGCAGTCCCGCGGGGAGAACGTCCACGAGAAAATCGCTCGAATGAAAGAGGAATTTTTCGCGAGCGGAAGCGGCGATGATGACGTCATTACATCGGCGGTTGTCGTGACTCATCGTTCGGTGGAGACGACGCAGACGTCGAGGTTGGTGACGAGCGACGGGGACGAGACGGTGGAGTCCAAGACTGAGACGGTTGTTAGTAAGAGTGTGGAGAAGTCGGGGGATGATATGGAGACGGCGGCGATGTTGTCGGAGATGGAGGAGGCCTTCGGTAAGTCGGGTATCAATGAGGAGGATGATGATGATGTTATGGGGGAGTTGGAGGAGGAAGGGAGGGGTTACGACAAGATGGACACCACAGGGGATATCACTGTCGACGATGTAAAGGATCATCTGGCCGCCGGTCTCGCCGCTGGTGAGGATTACGATGAAGATGGTTTGGAAATCGAGGAGATTAAACTGCGTATAGCGAAGGAGAACGGAGGAGGTGCCAAACAACCGGTTGTTGCTGTTGTAGACGAGTAAGTTCTGCCAGATGAGGTAGGAGTTAAATTGTTCTATAAGTGCCATAGAGATGGGATCTGTGATTGAGCAATAAACTACTCATCGATGTTAGTATTGGATGTTACGATGGACACATATTTATTGGAGTGTTTTTGTTGTAATAGCCTATATAATCACTATAGCCGAGAGAGTAGTTAGTTAGAACTGACTTTATTATTATTAGTTGTAACTGTTATATTAATTATTATAGTCGCACAATAAATAATATTAACAACATTTTGGTTATTTATTTTCTCAATCTCCGAGTTATAATGTTTAATAATTTTTCCCACTTCCGGTTGGCGTTTCCGATTGATTTGCCGATAAAACCGACTGTTTCTTGGGATGATTCTTATATTGTGGGGCTTTTTGTCAAAAATTTTGTATTAAAACACGAAACGATGCATTTATTTTTCTTGCTGAAATTAATTAATTCGCTTACAGATTATTTGCGCTAAATAATAATTAGTTTATTGTTCAACAAAATTAACTTGTTACATTTCATAATTAGTTTGATGTTCAAAAAATTAATTATTTTATACAAAGTAATTAATTCTCGCGAGAAAAATGAAACTATTTAACTTTAATATAAATTTATGCCATTTTGGATAGGATGCGTTCCTTTTCGAACTGACTTGCACATCGGATGTCATGTACAGGATCTTATATATATAAAGGTTACCTTTTTTTTGTGTAAAAATATTACAATTTACAGGATTTTTTTCTTTTATTAAGATAATTTTTCGTGTGTTGGTGGTTTTCATACCTGCGATTCGTCTAGGATTCGTCTCTTTAATGTATATTATTCATTCAGTACCGGTATGTATCATAAATGTTCGCTTTATTATTACTACTATTACCTTTATTGATTTATATTTATTATAAACTTTATTAATATAACCCTAACTCAGTTTGTTACACCACAGGAGAAATATTTTGCACTGAACTGAACAAACCTAAAACTTTCATTATAAGATCGCTCTGCACTCCAATTTATATTGCTGAATTAGAGTAATTATTTTATTTTACTATTATTGTATATTAAATATTTATCCATTTACATTATAATACCTTTTGGTGACGTGAAATAAAGTTTATGTTTATTTGGAAATCATTATTACTTTTTTAATTGTGCGCTACGGCCTACAATTAAAAATTGGGTTGTTTTTTTAATGCGGTCTTTATACAGGTTAACAAAATAGTATAATAAATATTCTAGAACAAATTGTTTTTGTTTTAGAACATTAATATTTTTTAGAAATGCTAATTTTTTATTCTTGAAACATTTATAAGAAAATTCGCATTTACTCACTCAAATTCTTAAATGAGAGAATTAAAAACAGCGATTGGGAGTAACTTCTTGATAGGCTATAGTATCACTTTATTTCACTGTTTGTTTTCCAATGCCTTTTTTAATCGAGTAGCATTATATACCTTAAATAATATCATCATAAAATAGTTCCCATAATCTTATAGTGATTTTCAAACAAAGATACGCATTATTATGTTATGATAAAAGTATATATTAGTAGCTTATATTTTTTAATCCTGTTTCTTATTGAAACTTAAGATATGAAATATAGTTACATTTTTTCGTAAGTTTTATTAGGTTGTACAATTATTATACAAAGGACAATCACTGCATAATTAGTAGATTTGGTGAACCAAAGATTTGTTTTATAATTTGTCGTTCCATCCAACTTATTATAATTTGGTGATATTTTTTCTTGGGGACTACGTTCTCACTCAGTACTGTGTTCCGCTACTTTACGGTGTCCTGGTCCCAGTGGTTTGTTACACGAACGAACGTAGCGAGTGCGTGCTAATGGAGCCCCGAGGGTCAATGTAAATTACTTTCTAATTTAACCTCTGTAACCTCTGTAATTTTATTATTTATTCCAAAATTGCAGTCTTACGAAACGATTGCGGGAGAAAACCCACGTGTTCAACCTTTGTTGTTACAAAATCAATCAAGATTACCAGACTAATGTGATTGAAGTTTTAGTGTCCTTGATCCTGTAGCGGTTATGGTATAGCCAGTAACCTACTTGAATTATTATTAGTATTCTATATAATGTTTGTGTCGAACTATGACGACATTTTAGCCATCATTTCAAGGTTTATAGTTACATTGTTAAGAACTCTTATCCTTTTATCCTGTCTATTTACTTCGCAATTGAATGTAAAGTTGTAATAGGATATGTTGCCCACAACTTGGTGTCAATTATACGGGGGGGGGGGGGGGGGGACTTTTAACTTCAATATGTAATATTGCAATTTTGGAATAAATTGTATTTCATTACAATATTCTTCCGCAAATGCAGGTACAATATATTTTTTATTAATGATTATATTGGAACATCGGAGCTATCATATAGCATATTAATTATAATTACTATAGGGGGGGGGGGGGGGGGGGACTGGACGCAAATCCCGCCTTGGCGAATTAATATCCCGCCTCAATGTTGAATTCTCAATTTAGGGAAAGGAGCAGGTTACAGTGGCACGTTGTTTTAACCAAAACTCAAGTAGAACAGGTTACAGTTAAATTTTTGAGAATAATCATCTGTTATTTGCGTCGAATTTCCCCTGGAGAGGGATGCATTTTTATTGCGTCCAGTTTCCCCCCCTATATGTGGTAGGAATATAATTTTAAAATATTTTTAGGTTTAATAAGATTTGTTTGGTCAATAAATGTTAGAATTATAGGTGTAACAAGCGACCCCACCTGTTTTTGCTTCCAGTGCTTTTGTACAGATTATTTTATCGCATTATTTCTTTATGTTACCCTTATTTAATACTAACGTAAAACGTAACGGTTCTTTTCGTATTTAGTGACTTTTCCCAACTCACAGCATTTTAAATATTTTTTTTCTGCATTTATGGGTTGTTCTTCACCCAGATTTATTTCCATTTCAATACCGTAACAGAAATACCTACCAATAACTAATATATTTTATCAAATTCCGAACTATCGTCACACCCATCGTGTATATTGCTTTAGTGCATAATATTGGGCCTATTAAATTAATCTTATCTGAATTTCCAGTTTATTTCATTTCATATTTTTCCCTGTGCTTTAATTGATTGTTTCGTATCATTAAAAAAATTTATTGAAGATTAATTTACACAATTTTTATTCCTAATAATTGCACTTAGGCAGAGGTCTTCACTATTAAAGTCCGTTGTAAATACAATATACACTACAATACAATACATACCCATAAGTGTCACAGTTACTGAGTATAAATTTTGCGTCCCAAGGCAAGACACTTTTAGGTGCTAGTACTCACAAACCCAGTGGTACAATGGGGTCCTACCTAACTAATGCTGGGGGAGTAAAGACCCCCAGATAACATCATAAGATCTTTAAGGCCGCCCGCAAATTTAAATGACATATTTTATTTTCTTTCATCATCATTGCTGCACTTTGGCGGAGTGCGCATACACACTCTTCCTACACCACTACGCGTAAGGGGTATGTTCTGTACATAGTCTGTAATGTGCTCATTAATTTTATCAAACAAAGTTTTCGTGTTCACATATTAAGGTGAACTAGTAACGTTACTCAGATAATTTTCGACGCCCTTTGAGCGCCTTGGCTGTCATTTCCTAAAGAATGATTGTCATTATCAACCAATTCCATCTAATGTGATAATTGTGAGATTTTGAACATTAAACCAGTCGGAGGGACTTATATATAACTGAGACATGTGGGGGAAACTGGACGCAAATTCCGCCTTGGCGAATTAATATCCCGCCTTAATGTTAAAACCCT
>JAUCBJ010002912.1:0-14727 GCA_032718475.1 Nemertoderma westbladi | reverse complement strand
TAGCAGTGACTAACAAGCTTAAAGTGGTGGGATCGCAGGGAAGAGCTGTTTGGGTTTTGGAATTGAGGCCCCACCATAATTATAGAGTTTATCATCTACAGTCTCATCGTCACCATTGCGACCTTCCGGATAAAATGCTACGTATATTAGTAGAGTGAAAACACCCAACAAAATTCCAACTCTACTGAGAGAAAAAGAAACTAGGATTACTGCCAGGATTAAAAGGGAAATTTTTCTGTCTGGTAATTCCATTGGCCCTACTTGACCAGACCTCAGCATTATTATAATAATTGTTCATAGTAATGTTTGAGTATTGCCTTGTATCCACCCACGTTGCTTGCTCTTCTTGACATCAATATAACATTCTGGTTTATAATCTCAATGAATGCGTGTCACAGTAGGTTTATCGAGGAAGTAGCACCAAAACATGAATAAAACCAGATTATAACAAGTTGAACAAGTAGAAAGGTCAAATTACAAAATGTGTTTGTACGTACATAAAGTGGCCAAACACCTTCACAGTTCGTGATCAGCCATACAAATCCCCAATTACTCTGCATGCATATCATGAGCAGTCTGAAATGAATAGTGTAGTAGTTCTTACTAAGTGTTTACTTTAGATCTAGTGCTTTGTAATATTACAGTGCGAATTTTTAGAGATAAGAACTGTAATCATACTAATTGCTAGATCACAGCTTTGGAGTATTCAATTTTAATTGAAAAGTGAATGTTTAATTACCTGGTACTTTATTTCTTAAAAATATTTATAGCTATATATCACATAGTGAAATAAATAACAGTATTCTTTCAGTATGATTGTGCCTTATTCTACGGTCACACTGAGGTTGGCCTAATATTAAGTCATTCATCACAGATACAGACAACACAAGCTACATAGGTAGATATCGGTACCGTACCGAGCTTATTTGCATCATCCATTGCTAGTACAAGATGTATGAATCACAATGAATGGCAATTATTCCATCCATGACCTTTGATTATCAATTCCAGCCTCAATTAATAAATAGTGATGATGGTCTGGCTTTCCATTACATAAATCATTTTCAAATCCAATAACTAGTTAATCATCACAATCAATTTCCCAAATTTTATTTCACTCTTCAGCTAGAGCGATTTCTTATCTTATTTTGTTTTCTTTATTTCATTTCATTTCATTTTATTTCAATTCTTCAATTCAATTTATTTTTCTTTATTGGCATCATTTGACGACATTGTCTCTGCTGCCATGATTGAGCTATTCTCGGTTGCTATGGAGGATGTCATGTGTCTACAAGTAGTCAGTAGCAATACTTGACCTCGTAATGACATTTCTGTTGTAAGCTATAGGATGACCAGTATTGGAGAAAAAACTACGAAATAACCCTATTCCACCAGATTTTACCTTAATTAATCGATAAGCCCATGATATTTAGCAGCACACGGTTCGAGAATGTCTAGGTTGCAACGAGTTAAAGTGAGAACTTTCCGATCATAAGCACAATTTCTTTGAGATTCATTCGAGATAATTGGTGGCATACATGCGTAGTTATTAGGCACAGGTGAAAGGGATTGGTGGCAGTGATTCTGTTTTGTAACAAATTAAATTAAATTTATATATAATTTTTTCCGTGAATCAATTTCAAACAAGAATAATTAACTTACCTCGCACGTACTGTTGTGCCAAATGAAAGCGGCTTTTGTTTCAATCCAGAAGACGATTGCAGCTATGACCTGAAATATGAGGTCAAGGGCAAACATCATAAGCCATGGCAGAATGAGAGCTTGGCTGTTAATGGAAGCCCCAACGAGCAGGAGGAATGCCGTCAGCACAAGAAGGATGTGAAGAACACCTGAAGTCCACATCACCACTTGCATGGATACCAGAACTACATTGAATAAAAAATGTAACTTTGTTGTAATCAAAATTTATTTAATAATACATATTTTAATAATAAATATAATGTTTTCAAAGGTTGTGTCTCTTTCCATTGGTTGGAAATAAATCTAGGTGTATCCCATCACCCACACTGAACAGATTATATCAATTAAATTGTAATTATAATTATTAATAACCAATCATACCTGTAATACCATGAGAACCAGATTTTACCAAATTTCATATTTTGACTTTTGGCTGACTTTTTTATTTTATTATAGTTGTCCAAAAAAACGATATAATTATTAAAAAATTATCCAATGTTTATAATAATTAATACATAAATATAATTTATTTATTAGGCATGGTTTCATCATAAATATATAGTATAGTATAGGGAGCACAAACGTCTTCTCAGCTCATTAGAACAGGCTACTTCTAGTGTTGGTCTTTTTGTTAACTCCAGGAAGACCAAAATTTTGACTTCGACTGCCCTGAGGAACTGTCTGATCGTTATATTATATGCTGCTTGAGAACGTGGATGACTTCTGCTACTTGGATCATGAATCCTGAAGTCAGATGAAGACCTTTGGATATGTAAGGGAAAATAATGGGTAGCATTGCATGATACTTGAAAAGAACCTCTTCCGCTTTGCAGGACATTTCGCCGTATGGACCAGCCAGTGCACAATCTTGTGCTTTGGCAGCCTCATGGGCTAAACAAGCATGGTGTACAGTCCATAACTTTATTGGGACTTCCGTTAAAGGACATTGGCCTTGGAGATGCGGAATGTCATGGGTGTTATGGGGTTGTGGCGGCGCAGTTTTGTCTTCAAGCCGGCACAGCTTCTTAATATATATGTAATATATATATATAATGCAGTGGCAATGCAACACGTTTTGATAATTTGATGACAAGCTTACGATACCGATTTTTTGCCACATTGATTTTACTATAAGGGAATAAACTAAACCATAATTTGTATATAATGTGTTGAATAAATAATGTATAATATGATTGTTGTAATTCGAATTTTACGAATTAAAGTGAAAATCGTAAGTGAATGAATGGATGGGCTTTCTCAGCAATATATTACACATCTTCCTGCAAGCTTCATACTTCCCAGACATGTTCTCCCAGTACTGGATACTGACCCAAACTAGCAGATCGTTAGCCAGTTCATTTCAGTGTTCGGCTATTGGGTTTTCCGCTGCGTGGTTACAACACTACTTCAGCTGCTCGTTTTCTAGTGGCGCAGCCATAGGGGGGGACGGGGGGGGACACGTCCCTCCCACTTTTCAGGTAGGGGGGGACACCATATCTTATACAATTTAAAATTCAAATAATCGTAATAAACTCTGATCGGGTATTACAGTATAACTAATAACTCCTACGTACATTTCTATCCTTCCCAACCCTATCGCATATTTCCATGAACTATATATATCCCCACAATTTCGCTTAAATTGTTTTCGTTAGAATAACTAAAACAAATTTATTGATAATTAAATATTTTGTTAATTCCCCGTGTCGAGATACTGTATCAACCCGTCTTCACTTTCAATCCTTACCTACAAGCGCTTTAAATACAGTGGGTATCCCAGTCGACCTTCGATAACGAATGTAAGATGACGTTGTTGAAGGGAAACTAAATAATGTAATAAATTCAGAATTTTTCAAAAGGAATATCTGAGATATGGCAGTTAGGGCGTTGAAAGTTACATATTTTCCGTGAGCTGTGATGGAGTCCATTTATTCTACATTCTAATATGTAACTAATCAGCAGCTGGGCAACAATACAATATTTACCTACTGTATATAATAATGCTAGTACGCAGCAGATAAACAAATGTTCCAGAATATTGTGTATATATATAATCTTATTACATATTTGGAATCCATCATCGCGATATTTCGTTCTCAACCAACCAATCACTTTAAGGTTGAAAAATAATTGAGTTGCAATTGGTTCAAATGCCCATGTGAATAATACCAGGTTTTCACTTTGCGGTCTAAATTGTATTGTAATTGTATATCTGAATAATTTTGATTCTTTTTAACTTCTCAATATTAAGTATTGTATAGCGCCAAGGACAACACTCTTCAAAGGGACTGGCACACAGCCTGAGGACAGGCCCGCTTGAGGGGCCATTGGTTACAGTAGAGCTGTAATCAACTGTAGAGTTTTCCTTGTATAGCGCTTATTTCTATCTTTTTAAACACCTTTTTCAACCGCTTGTAGCTAAAGAATGAAAGCGAAAATAAAAATTCTGGCTCACCCAGCAAGGAGGAGGGAGGTGAAACTAACTGTTTCAAATTTCATGCAATCTCATTAAGATTTGTAGAAAAAAAATGTTGTTGTTTTTTTTTTTTTGGGGGGGGGGGGGGGGGGGAGTTATATGCCGGGCCTAAAATTATTTTATCGTCCCCCCCACTTTTGGGAACGTGGCTGCGCCCTGTATGCCCGGTATGGCCACTGATACATCGGGAGCTCTTGGCACTTTCCCCTGCATCAGTAGAGGTACTTTAGTTGGAGGATACCAGAGAACTCTTTGTTTCTGAGGTACTTTAGTTGGATGATACCAGATAACTCTTTGTTTCTGAGGTACTTTAGTTGGATGATACCAGAGAACTCTTTGTTTCTGAGGTACTTTAGTTGGAGGATACCAGAGAACTCTTTGTTTCTGAGGTACTTTAGTTGGAGGATACCAGAGAACTCTTTGTTTCTGAGGTACTTTAGTTGGAGGATACCAGAGAACTCTTTGTTTCTGAGGTACTTTAGTTGGAGGATACCAGAGAACTCTTTGTTTCTGAGGTACTTTAGTTGGAGGATACCAGAGAACTCTTTGTTTCTGAGGTACTTTAGTTGGAGGATACCAGAGAACTCTTTGTTTCTGAGGTACTTTAGTTGGAGGATACCAGAGAACTCTTTGTTTCTGAGGTACTTTAGTTGGAGGATACCAGAGAACTCTTTGTTTCTGAGGTACTTTAGTTGGAGGATACCAGAGAACTCTTTGTTTCTGAGGTACTTTAGTTGGAGGATACCAGAGAACTCTTTGTTTCTGAGGTACTTTAGTTGGAGGATACCAGAGAACTCTTTGTTTCTGAGGTACTTTAGTTGGAGGATACCAGAGAACTCTTTGTTTCTGAGGTACTTTAGTTGGAGGATACCAGAGAACTCTTTGTTTCTGAGGTACTTTAGTTGGAGGATACCAGAGAACTCTTTGTTTCTGAGGTACTTTAGTTGGAGGATACCAGAGAACTCTTTGTTTCTGAGGTACTTTAGTTGGAGGATACCAGAGAACTCTTTGTTTCTGAGGTACTTTAGTTGGAGGATACCAGAGAACTCTTTGTTTCTGAGGTACTTTAGTTGGAGGATACCAGAGAACTCTTTGTTTCTGAGGTACTTTAGTTGGAGGATACCAGAGAACTCTTTGTTTCTGAGGTACTTTACTCCATTTCTTTCATTTATTTCAATGTTCTCCTCCCTTCTGTTTTCAATCTTCTTCCATTCATGTTATATTATACTATGTGCTACCTTGCTTTCATCGCCTGTCACGTTTCATGACAATCAAATTAAATATAATTAATTAATATTATTATTAATTTTGGTAGACTACTTTTATGTTTAATTTTTTTTTTACTTTACCTTTATCTTGATCTGCTGAGTTCACCCATTCCATGGCGCCCTCAACTCCTGGTTCCGAGTAAATCCTCCAGGCTATATCCAGAGAATAAAATATCTAAAGAAAAGTGTTATAGTGATTATTTAAATGAATAAATTGATTAATATTAGGCATCAACATGGGAAATAAATATATAGTGCAGTTAGTTTAGGTTTAGAATTGAATTTCCATTGCAAAATGTTATGCGAGAAGTTATGTGATATTGATGATTAGGACTCATTAGGTCCTCCCACCTTCTCGCTTATTGGTTAAATCCATTGCCCTGAATTCAATCTCCCCGGAAGTGAAGCAAGGTGAGTTTCGTTTCGGAATGAATGCTTTTAATAGACTGGCCGGGGATTAGGAAGTGGAAGTAAGTAGACCTTGGGTGGTCATTCCACGCCTAGCGGCGGAATATTACTTTACTTAATTTTTTATGACGCTAAATGCTACTGAGTTCTTACTATAGTAGAACATGGGCACAGTAAAGCGGTATTTATTTGTCTCTGAAAAAACTGTAGCTTTAACGGGAAAATAATAAAATTAAAAATTTTAAACTTCATAACTTGTTAAATATTGAAATAATATGTTTGATTTATATAAAACCAATATACATGTTATACATATTGTAAAACTTCTGTTAGAAATTATTATTCTGCTTAGTCGACGTTATCAACTGAAGTTAACCGGCAATAGAACGGAGGGAAAATATATAAATATGTATATATTATATATCAAATGTAGATTGTATGTATATAAAGATACTTACAATGGTGTAGAGTGAAATGATAATACATGCAGGTCGCAACGCCAGACAGAAGAAGTGTTTGAAGTAGTTCATTGTCGCCTCTCTTTACTACGATATGGCGACCGCCAAATGGGACTTAAGTGGCACCAGTTAGAGTTTCGTTATGCGCCACGGTATGGAGGATATGTTTACAAATTCAATATTACAATTACAATAATACTGAATATGATTCGCAATGTTATATTAATAATAAATTGTAGTAATTAATAAATCATAACTTATAATTTTTTATTTACATTTATTCCCATATATATATTACTACTTTACCATAAATAAAATTCTATAACTACAGTAATTAATAAATTAATTATGTGTTTATACTGTACTTCTTTGACAAATAATTTTAACACAATGTTATGTATCACGTGGAGAGGAATGGCTTTCTATTTGTTAACTAATATATTCTTTGTGCATCTATGTAGAAGCCTATATTTCACTCAATCGATATTCATTGGACTAAGTATTGTCTGCACTAAAAGTGGGTTAAATCCCAGTAGTTAGTTACCCATAGTTAGTTAGTTACCTTGTTGCTATGTAAGATTCATGTTGCCAAGGAAAGAAAAAATTGTTACAAAGTTTCAATACTTCCATTGGTCGAATTTTTTTAAGCATTGCATTTTTGTCATCTATATACTACAGGTACTCTCACAGAAAAATATTTTAACTTCTGTCACATTTGTAACAATTCAACATTGTGAGATCACACACAGGACATACTGTTTTAATATAACAAGTGAACTTTTAGTGTTACTGGACTAAAAATGATATTTGCTCCATGTACAAGTGAAAGCTATGGTGTTAAGTTAAAAATATAAGTTTTTAATTAAATGTTTAATTTATTCTAATTTCGAGCTCAAATAATGGTTGTTATTGAATGAATGGCGTCAAGATATATTGCTATATGGTTATGGTTCTGATCACTTACTTTCTCTCAGAAAGGCTTTTATTTCAAACATTTTCTTGGAGTTTGAGACATTTAAGAATGTTATTATCTAAAATTGTTTATAGCAAATAATAAAAAATTTTAATCTAGCTTACTATCGCATTAAGCTTCGAATTTATGATATTTAATACTCGCGTAATATCGAGTTTTGAATTGTGTCTTTTGTTTAGGACCCAAAAATCGCAAATGATGTGTGCAATTTTCTTGTTGCCAATCTGGACTTTTCCTAACTGTCGTGCTATAAATGTCTATAAATCCCGGATCTATCAATGAAATACTAACTACTAAGGCTCGTCTTTTAAGAGTAACTATTCAATGTATTGTTTGAATGTTAATTTTTAAACAATATTGGTGGAAGTGCTAATATGCCCACTGTTGAATATCATATTGTAACAAAAATTTCTAAAATAAATTGTTGCCGCTGACTGGCCTTTCAACCTCAATAACAACAACCAATCACCCTGCTCTCAATTTTTATTGTTGTAAATACCGTTGTGTAAATAAATTATTATTATTAATTAAATTATTAATTAAGGCCCTTTCTCACTGCACTTATAGGAACATACATTTTACATATTGCAATTCGAAAAATGCAATTTCCATTGACAAACTATTCTCTAAAATCCCATGATTTTTATATATATCACCTCGAAATATCGTTTTCTTCACATGTGATAAAATTTGTAAGAGTACTTCCTATTAATTGGTAATGGCAATCATTCAAATCTGACCAATATTTGATCGGTAAAAAAATATTTTACTCGGAAAAATTCCATGTTCTTCTAACCCCACCAAAGATTTTATCTAAATTGGACCCTGAATTTATAACCGATAAACTGAAATTGTGCAAAAATACCGAATGTTAAAATTAGTGTGGGCTTCCAGACGATGCTGTCAACCAATAATAAAGTTAGTTATGTTTACTCGAATTGGTCAAATAAGTAAAAAACGTATATTTTCTGCTTTAACAAATTCTGGCAATTAAATATTTTCACATTGTTAATGATATTTTGAACAGTGATTTGTTTCTATATTCTTAAACTCTTATTTTTATGTCATGTGTTTTTGATGTACTTTACATTCATCTCCGTTCGTGAAAACGTGGTTGTTTTCTCCTTGTTATATATATATATTCATTATAATAAGGAACACGCTGACTCGAAATGTCGTATATAAAAAAAATTATTTACTTGAAAAAGGCTCTTTTTCTCACTAATAATTTTAAAATTGAGTTGATTAATCTAACTTTTTTCACTAATTTCCAGAAAATTAGTTAAAAAAAGCCCTTTTTAAACAATTTTTTTACTTTTTTTAACATACTTTTTTTAAACTAATTTTGACTTTTGTTAACTAATTTTTAGTTTTTTAACTAATTTTTTTCTTTTTTAAACTATTTTTTACTTTTTGAATGAACTATTTACTACACAATATAATGAAATTGATACATACTTTCATATAATTTGTAAGTTCCTGGTACATAATGATTATAATGTAGCTTACTTGTCGGGTGACTTAACAAGCTCCACAGCTCGGTCAATGCATCAATTGGTGGAGTAGGAATTCTGCTAAGCCCATTTGCACTTAAGACCCTAAACAACATCGAATCTATAAATTCCAGGGTTATGATCGCAACATTTGATGGGAATCCCAAGGCAACAGTTATATGTTGCTACAGTCCAACCAATGCCTCAGAGCCAGAACAAGCAGTGATATTTTATGAAGATCTGACTGGACTTATAAAGGACACTCCGAAATACAATGTTAAACTCATTGCTGGTGACCTGAATGCGCAAATTGGCCCAGAAGACATCAAGGGTTACACCTATAACACCAGTTCTAACAGAAATGGGTAATTACTTTTAGACCGAATGGAAGAATTTGAATTGATACCAACAAACAACACATTCGAAAAGAGTAAGGGGAAGCTATGGACCTTTCAATACCCTAATGGAACCAAAGCACAACTGGATTACATCCTTATAAACAAAAAGTGGAGAAACAGCATGATCAACTGCGAGGCATACAGCTCGTTCACCCTAAGCAGAGAGCCAGCAAACCCAGGACAAGCAAGCAAATCAACTATGACTGGGAGAAACTCAGAACTCAGAACTGACAATGCTGCAAAGGATGCTTACACAGTAGAAATTCATAACCGCTTTGAAGCACTTCAGTCAATGGATGAAGATTCAATATATCAGAATATAATATCAGCCCACAAGGAATCAGCTAAGAGGCATATCGCCCAGAAACCCAAACGAAAACAGTATGTGCATGGCAAAACTCTGAGGTTACTTGTAAGAGAGAAGATCTTAAGACAGCCTACAAAGTTAAAACCAAACAACCAACAACCGAAAACAGTAACAAGGTTGAGAAAGCTAAGGACGATCTTAAATTGGCCTACAACATCAGCCAGGAAAAGTACATACAGGGTAAAATTGAAGCAATTACAACTGCTCACATACAGCAACAATCAAGACTTACCTGGCAAACTGTAAATGAGGTATCTGGTTGGAAAAGTCGTGCAAAGGGGCGACTCAAAGGCGATAGTCCTGAAGAACGTGTTGGGAAGTGGTAAAATCACTTCAGCAACTTGCTTGGGCAGCCACCAAACATCGAGGTCAGCCCTACAAAGAAAATATATGACAAGACACTACCTATAGAAACAGGGGACTTCACACCTGCCGAACTCCAAAGAAGCATTAAAAGCATGTCCAATAATAAAGCAAATGGATTAGATGAAATCCCAGCGGAGGTATGGAAAACCGGAGTGCTCAACAGACCATTATTGAATGTTTGGAACCGGATGTTAAATGGGGAAAAGCCACCACCAATTTGAACTAAAGGTCAACTAAAGCCTCTCCCCAAGAAAGGATACCTCGGCATACCAACAAACTATCGTGGGATCTGTCTGCTTGTGGTAGCTGCCAAAATATACAATAAAATGATTCTGTATAGGATTAGGCCTCACATAGAGAAACTACTGCGTAAGAACCAAAACGGATTTCGACCAAGTAGATCAACAATAGCTCAGATATTTGCACTACGGAGACTGATTGAAGGAATTAAGTCAAAGAATCTCCCCGCAGTCATGACTTTTGTGGACTTCAAGAAGGCATTCGACTCCATCCATAGAGGTAAAATGCTTGAAATCCTAAGAACTTATGGAATACCAGAAGTAATTGTTGCTGGCATTGGATTGTTATATTGTTACACAGAAGCGCAGGTAGTCTCACCAGATGGTGAAACTGAGTTTTTCTCAATCCTGGCTGGCGTACTGCATGGTGAAACATTAGCACCATTACTATTTGTAATTGTGCTCGATTACGCAATGAGGACGGCCACAAAGTGTGAAGATCTGGGATTCACACTTCAAGAACGCAGAAGTAGTAGATATCCGGCAACTACAGTCACAGACACCGACTTTGCGGATGACATCACCCTGCTCTCTAATATGCCAGCAAATGCACAGCTTCTACTAAATAAAGTGGAGAGGGCTGATAAGGAGGTTGGATTGTATATAAATGCTACCAAGACCGAATTCGTGACCTTTAATGTTGATGGAAACTTGACAACCATTGATAATAATCAACTAAGGAAGGTCGACGTCATCCAGTACCTTGGATCATGGATAGAGAGTAGCAAAAAGGACATAGAAGTTAGGAAAGCAAAGGCTTGGGTAGCTCTATCAAAAATTGATACCATCTGGAAATCAGATCTCTCCAGGCACCTGAAGACTAAGTTCTTCCGAGCCACAGTGGAAAGTGTATTTTTTTACTGGGGTGAGACCTGGACACTGACTAAATCACTTGAACAACGAATTGATGGTAGCCTTTAAGGGCAGCCCTAAACATCAGCTGGAGTCAACACATGACAAACGCCGAGCTTTATGGTACAATACCGCCTGTATCAACCACCCTCCGTGAACGCAGATTAAGATTCAGTGGGCACTGCTGGCGAAGTAAAGACGAGGTCATACCAGATCTACTTTTCTGGCAACCAACTCATGGAAAGCGTAGTCGTGGACGACCGGTCATAACATATATAGATCAACTTGAAAGGGATACTGAACTTGGGAGAAACGAAATTGCGACAACTATGGAGAATCGGGAAGCCTGGAAGGATCTCATTTCCACTGCCCGAGTTCGCTCGACCTAGTAGTAGTAGCTTACTGAAAAGCTAGTTATATATTTATTTGAGATTCTGTATTAAAATATAGTAATATTATAGGTCGTAAAAATAAAACAATATATTCGATATAAAAACGTAAAGTAAAACACTATTTTCCACTAATTTTCATTAACGAAATTCAGATATTCTGCCCTCGTGGGTTGAGTTTTCTACTCATTGGCATTTTAACACTCGCTTCGCTCGTGCTAAAAACCTGCCAACTCATATAAAATTCAACCACGCGGACAGAATAGTCCTTTATTTTAATTGCTTGATATTGGTCTGTCAAAAATATACACAAAATCAACACAAGATTATATTCAAGAGACCGGATCATGCTGAACATGGTTGTTTAAAATGCATTCCTATTACTTTATTTTAATACTTCTATCTTATTTTTATTACTTTATTTGCTTCCTGATGTTTATTGCGGACCTGGCACAAGTTCTCCAACAAATTGCTTCTACCATAAGATTCATATTTTTTGCTGACGACCTAGTTATATACCCGCTAAAGAACAGTGATATCCAAAACGCACTAAACGAACTCTACAAATGGTCCATTAAAAACTCGATGGAATTAAATATGGGGAAAACCAAAATAATTAAATTTAGGAAAGGCGGTCGAACATCCAGGGCAGATGTATTCTACTACAACGGCGTCCAAGTACCGTTATGCAATGAATACGAGTACCTAGGGGTCACCCTACAACCATCGTTATCGTTCTCACGACACATAAACCAGAAGAAAAGGAAAGCTTTCTCAGCCATAGGATGTCTAAAAAATCTTCACCATGTTTCTGTTAACACTGGTCTAACTATCTTCCAAATGAAAATAGACCCTATGGTTAATTATGTCTTCACAGAGATCGCCAAATTCTTTACTCTCGCGAACCTTAAAACAAATTTATATCATCAAATCAACTTATGTGAAACGTCTTCTTGGTTTGCCAAAAAATGCCTCTTCCACCGTGGCCCTGAAAATGATTCCAACGAACACATACATAGAAGATTTGTCACTGCGTTATCCTTCAATGTTTGAACCTACTGTTCTAGAACAATATCGACTACAACGCCAGACAAAAGAAAGCTTATTTGTTGCAGAAAATTATTCCAAAGGCCCTGCATTTACAACATCACAGTGGCGCTCTCCCGGCCAAAAGAATCGACACCTCATAATTCGAGTTAACTGTCCATGGTTGCCATTGGAAAATATGCCGAAATAAAACCCCCTTTCACGAACTTAGGGATGCCTGCACCTGTATCTACTGCGGGGGTCCTGCTTCCAACCGGCTCCATGCTATTAGATGTGCGAGTTGCCCTCACCTATCCCTTCTAGGAAGCCTCTAGTTCTGTCTTCGGATTCTTCCCTTTTAGTATTATTTTTACCTATTATATTTTAAATTATTTTAATTCCGTATTTTAAATTACACTCTATATACTACTAATGGTTAATTAAATAAAACTACCCCGCTCGGGGTGACAATAAAAAAAAAATTACTTTATTTTATGTAATATAATAAATACAGTAGTATATACAAAAGGATTGGGAATACGCCACCCCTAGTGCCTGCAGGGTGGCGCTTGATCACTACCAATATGGTACAAAGCATTGCAAATGTATATTAAATCATGATCCCTGCGTTGTGTCCTTGCGTATGTAATGTACATACCACCAAGGGTCACAGAGACTAGCAGTGACTGCCATATAGCAACATAGGCTCGACTGCCGCCCAAAATAAATTTACCTCCATAGTAGGTGTGATGCCAGGGATTTTCATATCCTTGTAACATTGAAATAGGAGCAAACAAATCGAATAATGACACTAATGTTAGAAAATAGTATACAATAATTAAGAGTTAATTGTATTTTATTGTGGGGCGACGAAACCTACCGATCAGCTGCCTGCCGTCAGCTGATCACTGATTGCATGCAACGTCTAGGTCTTGTTGCTTTTTAGTTTTTTACATACTTTGGTACTGACATACCTACCGGTAAGGTTTTTACTCGACGTGCTTGATTAATAAATAAAATACAATTAACTCTTTATTATTGGATTTTCAAGCTTCTACTTCAATTTATACAATAATTATTATACATGAATTATAAACATACACGTAAATATGTAACAACAAAACTACAATCCTAAATATAATATAGCGTACAAATTTTCAGCCCAAACGAATAATTTTGCTCCCAATATTAGGTGAGGGAAAGGGAATGTGTGACGCTAATGCAGCCTGACTAAATGAATACAACACATTAAACATGTGTGATAAGCACAGAATCCTACTCTATTGATTTTTCTTACATGTATATACATTGTCGCTACATATTAGCACTATTACAACGATTACACCTAAATATATATACTCAACGCTGAAGCTCCCCGTCTTTAATGCCGGTGGTTGGGAAATTACATTAAGAAACTTCAAATCGAAGTTCATTACGTTTTCTGTAGTAATATTGCAGCTCCTCCTTCATGTTGAATGGGGATATACATTGAGAGATTATCAGCGGGGTTTCTCTACATCAAATCAATATGCACTGTTTGTAATGCTGGTTGATTCTCAGCATATTATGCTAACTAGTATATTGCATTACATTTAAATTAAGAAATATTATATAAGCATATAAATAAACTAGCCCTCTCGGGAGAAGGGTGGGGGGGGGGGGGGGGGGGGGGGGGGTGTTCGAAATTCTTAGCACCTACACTACACTACAATTCTTAGGCATCTTCACAACCGTTGCATTACATTTAGTCACCGCAGATTATCTTCTTTGCGTTTCTATAACTAAACGTCCTTCCACTCCATAGTTTGCATAAGTTTCAAGTCTTCTTTCTATCTAATGTTTGATGTCTTTCATAATTCTCCTTACTCCCTTGCTATATTTGCCGGAAAACCGCTCCATCCAGACCCATATCACTCTCCGAGCTTCCCCCCAGAGGACAATATGATAATGCTCTCCATAGCGAAAAATATCAACCGGCCCTATTGGGGCTCGAACCCGGTACCTAGGTTTCAAACTTCTGGTTATCATCAGCCGGGTGAGTCTACTGAGCTACAAGACCGGATGAATATTTCGCTATGGAGTGGGAGATCATATTAAGGCCATACAATCACTCAAAGTAAAGTACAACTTTCGTTATTCCCGTGCTCTGCCAGAAATGGCAACCATGCCTCAAAGAATAACTGTTATACAGTGTTGTAGAAACCACTGTAGCCCCGTATGCCTGGCCCAGGCTGTTAGTTAATAATAATAAGT